>JAJOOH010018023.1:0-12510 GCA_029582605.1 Solanum gracilifrons
GCACATTTACATATGTTTACACAATTAAAGAGCCTTTTAAGTATTTTGAAATCTCACATACTGAGGAAGATTCCTTCAATTGAATGATGAATTCAATGATAAACCTCTTATCAAGCATCCCTATATGTATGTCCGCGCGAGTGTGTAGGTATATATATATATATATATATGTATATGTAAAATACACCCGAAATTCTATCAGTCAACAGATGATTACATATCCCTGTACTAGACAATCAGTTTTTCTTCCACATTTTTGCATTCTCATGTTTGGATGTACCAAAAATGCACACATTCAAAGTGGAATGCTGAATCTAACAGCTTTTGGAAAATCCCAGTCCGAGGCAATCTATTTTCCGTTCACATCTTCACTCAACTTTGTCTAGATGCTTCTATTACAAAATCTTGATTTCTATTGTCAATTTTTCCAGGTATGGATCCTATTGCCAAACGTTTCATGTGGGAAGTTATATCTCGTTTGTCAACTAGACGAGGAAAGACAGCTGTAATTTTAACTACTCACAGCATGAATGAGGCTCAAGCCCTGTGCACAAGGATTGGGATAATGGTATCTAACCAGTGTGCTTACATTGTCTATATATTATATTCATGCTCCAAAGGCCTAATTCAATGATTTTTTTCCCTCTTATTCTTTATGCATTACAAGGTTGGAGGCAGGTTGAGGTGTCTTGGTAGCTCTCAGCACTTGAAAACTCGCTTCGGGAATCATCTTGAACTAGAGGTACTTGTGACCGTTGTTTTTCAGCACTCTTTTTTTATCATTATCTGTAACTGTACGTTCTTCTGTATCTTTATCTTCAGGTTAAACCAGTTGAAGTCAGCTCTATGGATCTGGAAAATCTCTGCTTAATAATTCAAGAAAAGCTATTCGATATTCGTCCTCACTCTAGGAGTATACTAAATGACATTGAAGTTTGCATTGGAGGTACGAACTCTATAGTCTCAGGAGACGCATCGGCGGCAGAAATAAGCTTATCAAAGGAAATGATCATGGCTGTTGGACAGTGGTTTGGCAATGAAGAAAGAGTGAAAGCATTAGTATCTGCAACTGAAGACTCTTGTAAGATTTTCGGTGACCAGTTGTCAGAGCAGTTGGCTCGTGATGGTACGTCAACCTATTTCCTTAAGTTGTCTCCAGTTCACAGATAAGTGCATCTTATGTGAGTAATAATTTATTATTTGCTTGCCTGTCTCTTTTACAAATCATGCCAGGTGGACTCCCGTTGCCGATATTCTGTGAGTGGTGGTTGGCTAAGGAGAAGTTTACCAAAATCCATTCATTCATTCAGTCTTCATTTCCTGATGCCACATTTCAAGGTTGCAATGGATTGAGTGTCAAGTATCAGGTAATTTCCATTTGAACATGGTGTAGCTCTTTTTATCTGTAACTCCTCGTTAGGTTGATATATAACATGATACTTTTCATCATCCATACAAAACTGTTCTTTTCTAACCAAGAGTGTGTAGACAACAAGTGGCAGAGCCAGAAATTTTATTGAGGGGTGTCAAAATATAAAAAAGTAGACATAAGGGGAATCAACCTATAGTATTTAACCTAGCCAAACAATGTAATCTTCCGATGACACCCCTCAGCATAATGGCTCCGTCACTGCAGACAACTATTTCATAACTTTTAACATGTGGTCATCGTCTTCAGCAACTGATGAGTTCTTAAAATTGTTTCAGCTCCCTTGTGGAGAAGGTCTATCACTCGCTGATGTTTTCGGGTACATAGAGAGGAACAGGTACGCGTTCCTTCATACTTAGTTCTTTTACGAGGTACGTTCTTATGTTCTCAATGCTGATCAAGTTGCAAACTTTTAAAATCGACAGAAACCAGCTTGGGATATCAGAGTACAACGTCAGCCAATCAACACTTGAATCGATATTCAATCATTTAGCAGCAAGCTCGTGAATCTTCCTTACCACATCCAACAGCATTGTTCCCCTCTTCGTTTTTTTCCCAGTTCGAAGAGGGTCTACTTTTTCTGAGAGATCGACATTTTCATTCAGTATTATCGATGGCCTCAATGAGTTCTTCCGGTGATTCCCTATATATAATGGTTCTTTCGCGCTGTACAGTAAAGATGATCACATTTTACCTTAATACAATTTAAAATGTAGCAACTTCAGATCATGTTACTGTATTCAAGTGCAGCAGCATGAGTTGATGATCTGGGATGGAGAATGATTTATTTTTTTCCCGATTACTTCCCTTTGCTTCAATTCTTTTGAGCTAAGAGTCTATCGAAAATAGTCTCTTTGCCCCATAAAGGTAGGGGTAGGGTTTACATAGATCCTACCCTTTTCAGACTCCTCTTGTGGGATTACGTTGGCTATGTTGTTACTTCCCTTTGCTTCAATTGTGTTTTAATTTTTGGGCACTTTCTCTAGTAAGCTAGCTAGTGGTATGTCCATTGTGATTTGTGTGTGCCACCTTTTCTTAAGTGGTGGAGTTGGGATTATTACCAAGGAAATTTGAAGTACAAAAAAGTAAATACATGAAGAAGCCAAGGGGATTCAATATCTCCTCTAAGTACTTAAAAATAATTTTGATCTTATATATATAATGTACGAAGAGTTTGGATGAACTCTCTTACGCCTATAGCTCCGCCCCGGCTACTAGGTATTACTCAAAAAGAATCTTAGAAAATTTGGAAGTCTTTAAAGGGCCCCTCTTTCATTCACATAAATGTGTGGTTTAGCGATCAATGGAGTACCCAAATTCTAGCGTATGTGAGAAATGTTAGGTTATTTCTTTTCATTTAGGGTGTTTGGATTGGCTTTTTAAGTGACTTATAAGTTAAAAGCTAAGGGGTCGTTTGTTGTGATGGATAAGGGGAGTTAATTCGAGGATAAATTTTAAGTACCCTTTATGTCGTTGTTTGGTTGCAAAGCTTGAGATAAATTATCCCAGGATTATGAATTAGTGCCAGGATAAGTTATCCCTCATATTGGGTGGTATAGTATTCTCGAGATAACTTATCCCGGGATAAAATAGGTAAATGACAAATATATCCCTTTAAATCCTTTTTATACATCATTTTTCAAATTTATGTATATATATATATATATACAATTCCTAGATCTAGATTGTAAGAGAGATAGTTAATATCTTTCTTCTTAGATCTTCATCTAAAGTTTTTATTACATGTATAATAATATTTACTATTCCTTATTTTTATGATAATTATACATATTTTTCTATTAAAAAAATTATACTATATAAATATAATTTTTATTTATGAATTTATTTGACTAATTCTTATGTTTATTTTATTTTGATTTCTCATACATTTTCTTCTCCTTAATAAACTGAAGAGGGAAGTTCTATTTTTAAGCTAAATAAGAAAAAAGTTATATTTTTAAATACACAAGGTACTTATCATGGGAATATATAAACAAAAATATTTAAGTTAAATAAAATAAAAGCTTTATTTTAAAAAATGAATAACTAAAGCTCGCAAAGAAAAATTTAAAAAGTTTAAATAAAGTGAAGGGTAATTTTGTAAACAAACAACTTGTTCTTAAATTTTATCAATATATATTATTTTGAATACAACAAACCAAACACTCAATAAGAAATAATTTCAGGACAACTTATCCCATCATAACTAATCCCATCATAACTTATCCCATTATAACTTATATTCAAACCAAACGACCCCGAAAAGTCATAAGTTAGGAATATCTAACTTTTAGTTTGTGGCTTTTTTGGTACTTTTTCAGCTTAAAGAAAGTGCTTAAACCATTTTTTGAGTTACCAAACACTTTCAAAATTAAAAAAGCGCTTTAAAGTTAAGGGGTCATTTGGTTGAGGGATAAAAATAAATAGTCCTGGAATAAGAAGTTAGTTTTGGGATAAAATTATGTTGTCTTGTTTGGTTGACATGTTTGGGATAACTTATCTCACCAATAGTGATGGGATAAGTTATTCCAGAAAACTAATCCCAAGATAATTAATCCTGGAATAACTAGTTTCCAATCAAACAACCCCTAAAAGTCACTAGAATAAGCCAATCCAAACACCAACTAATTATCTAATAAAAGTGAATGATTCTAAGCAAGGGAGGTGTATGAGTGTTTTATCATGATATTCATATTAATTGATATAATATATAATATTAGGTCTTGAAAAATTTGGGGAATAAGTAATTAATGTTGAGAGTAAAACATGAAAAGAGAAAAAAAAAAAGTTTTTTCTTTTCTTATGCTAAAAGTGAGAAGTAAAGTAACAAAATATTTTTGAGTGAACTGGGGAATATTTGACAGCTTTCTTCTACTTTTCAATGGTAAGATTTACCCAAAAATTCAAAGGAAATTTTGTTGTAGCAACTGTGTGGTTCAGTGTGTTTGGTTTGTTAACATGAAAAGGACAAAAAGTTGCTTGTGTGGCCGCTCATTTCCTTTTACTTTGAAGCGACCTGTTTGTCTATTAAAATTATGATTCACGTGTTTTCAGCATGAAACTTTGCTTTATTTGGAAATTAGTGTTTGACCATGAAAATTTGAAGTTGTGTTTCAGGTTCGAAAAACAACTTATAACTTGTCTTTTAAAATAGCAATACATTCAAATATGAATATTATTCTACATATTGTAAAAAGTATAATTAAACACAACTCAAACTTCATAAATTTAAATGAAAAATATTTGAAATAAATTAGGGCCTTAAATGGGGAATACTAAAGCATAATTAATTATTTTTCCTTCATTTCATTATTATTGATGAAGTATTATTACATTTTATAACTAAGTAAAAAAATTATACTTACGACTTAAATAAATTATAGATATAAAAAATTAATGTTATTGAACCCGTACACAACACAAGCTATCCATAACTAGTTTGATATATGTTGGGAGAGTTAGTGGATACTCAATATTACTCTTGACTGATCGAGACTCGATATGTCCATCGCTATGAAAGAAAAAATATTATTTTTGAGTCATTGTGACATCCTCATAGACAAATGGAGTCAATTAAGTTTACAATCTCCTCAAGCTACCTTTCTTATATTCAAAATGAAGGTTCAACTCCGAAAATAAAAAAAAAATATCATTTGTTATATTTTATATGACGGTATTGATTAGGCAAAAGTTTATAAAAGAAGAAATATTTTTTATTACACAAACTAAACATGTAGTTATACAGTCAAATTTCTTTATAACACGTCGAATAATAATATTATTAGCTAGTAAGTAGGAGACATATGAGCAAGAGTAAAAGGATCCCCATTTCTTGAGGAATTAATTCCAAATAACAATGGATTCATTTTATTCATTTTTCTCTTTCTGCTAATTGATCTGAAGAAGGAAAAAAAAATGGATTTCTTGAAACAGAACGATACGAAAGTAGAATGTCGAAATCAAATTACCATAAGAATTGCATCAATGTCTATTTACCTCTTAGGTTTCTTCTTCGCCATGTTCTTATGTAACTGTGTCCATCTCCTCCTTCGTCCTATCTCCCAGCCTCGTATCATTGCAGAATCCATTGTAAGTGTAGTAACGTTAGGCCTCTTATTATAATTTGGCTTTAGGTCACTAATTTTATTGAGACGGCCTTGTTTTACTAACAGAAGTTAGTACTAATAGATATACATGATGATGCATATACATACAGGTGGGATTGCTACTTAGCAATCTTGAATTCGTTCGTTCAAGGTTCTTAAACGATAGTGAAGTTCAACAGACATTGAATTACATTGTGGATGCTATTATGGTGTGTCACATGTTTGTTGTTGGATTAGAGATTGATCCAAATATATTCCTCCAATTAACTTTACCAGAGGCGAAAGTCGCGTATTCAGGGGTACTTACAACTTTTGTTTTAGCATGTCTGATCACTCCACTTCTCAATATATCTAAACAATCAAATGCTGTGTTCAGTTCATGCCTCGCGATCGTTCTAGCTGGAACAGATTCACCTCTGTTAACTCGATTGATAACTGATCTGAAGATTGGTAAATCAGACATTGGTAGATTTATTGTTGACGCGGGGATACACTCTGATGTTGTATCGATCCTGTTGATTGCTATTGGATTTCTCATATTCGATCCTGATAAGAACTTTCAGAATCGTAGTGTGATAATGATGTTGAAGATGATGGCGATATTGGTGTTTCAGACGTTGTTAGCATCGAAAGTAGTACCATCTGTTATGAAATGGGTGAATAATGAAAATCCAGAAGGGAAACCTATGAAAGGATCACATTTAGTTGTGGCATTAGCATTTATAATCTTAATATGTAGTATGTCACCAATTGTTGGTTATAGCAAAGTTTTGAGTGCATTTTTGGTTGGTTTGTTTATGCCAAGAGAAGGAAGAATATCAAAAATGATGATTGGGAAAGTGAATTATATTTTTAGGACAATTTTTTATCCATTGTTTTTCTTTTGGGTTGGAACTGAGGCTAAACTTTCTGAATTTGAGGCTGGTAAAATTGCTTCATGGGGTAAAATTATTATTCCATTTATAATTGCAACAAGTGGTAAAGTTGTTGGTTCTGTTGTTTCTGGATTGATGCTTGGATTTCACTGGCCTGAATCAGTTGCTACTGGATTGTTACTCAATATCAAGGGTCATTTTCAAGTCTACTTGGCTATTAATGCATATCGGGTATGTCTCGCTTGTCCTAGAATAAGTATAAACACTCAAACTTGGCCTCAGCAGGTAAGTAAACGCTCCAACTTTGAGTATACACAGATCAAGACAACTCAACTTGTCTGCACTGTGTTAGTTGAGACAAAGGTAAGGTAGTGTTTGCTTGTTAGTTGAGGTCAAGTTTGAGTGTCTGTGTTATGTATTATGTCTGTTTCTTTAGTTTTCTCCTTTATGATGGTGATTGTTTTTGTTTGTTCGTGTGATTTGATTTGCGATTTGTGGATGCAGATGAATGTCATAAGTATGTCAACAAGTATCGCGTTGGTGTTTGTAACGTTTCTAACCATAATATACACCCCGGTAGTCGTGGCAAAAATTATTGAACGTGCGAGGAGGCGTTCACCAACACAGAAAATGGCATTACAATGTGTCAATCCGGTGAATGAGCTTCGAATATTGCTCTGCATTCGCAGTCCTCAAGATGTTTACTCAGCAATAAACTTCATGGAAATTTCGCGAGGGCCAGTAAATCCAGGGATAATGGTCTACTTAACTGATATGATCGATTTAACAGATAAAATTGCAGCAACATTGATAACACAAGGCGAGGGAATTGATGCTGTAACTGTGACTGACCCTACGGTAGTTGAAATGAGAGAGAAAATCACTCAAGATGTCAACGCTTATTTAAACGAGAACTGTCAAGGTGTTAGTTTACGACGAATGATGGCACTTTCTACCATCAATAACATGCATCAAGACATAAGTATCCTTGCTGAGGACCTGATGGTACATCTTGTTATACTTCCTTTTCATAAGAATCAAGAGGAAGATGGACGACTTCAGGTCGGTCATACAGGCTTTCGTCATATCAATCGTAAGGTATGTCAAGCAAAATTCTCATTTTAGTACATTCTGTAGTGGACCATTTTGTAACTTGTACTATGTATGATCTATCTCAGGTTCTTCGAAATGCACCTTGTTCGGTAGGGATACTAGTAGACAGAGGACTTGGTAAAACAGTGATCGCGAGATCATCCATTTCCCTCAATGCAGCAGTGATATTCATCGGTGGAAAGGATGACAGAGAAGCACTTGTGTATGCAGGACGTGTAGCACGACATCCTGGAGTAAAGTTAACTGTAATTAGATTCTTGTTAGAAGCCGCGGGAGATAGTGTATCATCAAGAATTAGTAAAGCAAAAGCTAATACTAGCGAACATTTAGAAGAAATGAAGATAGATGATGAGTGTTTTGCTGAGTTTTACGACAAACATGTTGCTGGTGGACGTGTTGCTTACATTGAGAAATACCTCATAAATTCTGGACAGACATTTTCGACATTAAGGTCGTTAGAAGGGCAATATGGTTTGTTTATCGTGGGACGGGGAGGGCGGGTTAATTCAGTGTTAACAGTAGGGATGAGTGATTGGGAAGAATGTCCTGAGTTAGGTCCTATTGGTGATATTCTTTCAGCTTCTGATTTCTCACTAACTGCATCTGTTTTGATCATTCAACAACATAGTCTTAAAGGAGAATTAGATGGACTTCATGATGAATTCTCAATCATGTAACATGTTTATATATATATTCAAGTTATTATAACATAGTAGTACTAGTCAATTTCTTCAATTTTCACGACAGATAATGATCGAAAACACATCTGAACTATCACTAGTTCACTTTTGCAAGTTTTCTACCTAAACTACAATAACATACACATCCGACGAGTGGGGACTGGAGACAGTGGTGTATACACAATCTTACCTCTACCTTGTGAAGGTAGAGATGCTGTTTCTGATATATAGACCCTCGGCTCAAGTGAAATATATATAAAATAATGGAAATTAATTGGTATCTTTATCACATGCATTAGCCAAAATTTATTTGTTTTTGTTCGTTCCTGTTGCAACAAGATGGACTTTGAAAAGAACAATAGCAAACATAAATAGTATGATAAACAAAGTAAAGAAAATAACATAATAGTAAAATCAAAGAATACGATAGTAGAAGAATCATATATTTATATAAAAGAGAACCCTAGATCTGCCTACGTGGCACCACCACAAGCAAGAATTTCCATTTAAATTTATTTATTTTCAAAAATACCCTTTTCCTTACATGAAAAGATGTAATTTTTATGAAAAATTGTGACTTTTATGAACAATTGCGACTTTTATGAACAGTTGCGACTTTTATGAAAAATTGTGACTTTTATGAAAGGTTGTGACCTTTCTGAAGGGTTGTAACTTTTCCAAAGAGTTGTCACAATCCCGATAAGGCACAATAAGCATTTGTTCACACAACCCTTTTTGTCTATAAATAGAGGGATTTTCTCTCATTTTAAAACAACAAAAATTCTGAACTTCTTCTTCTTCTTTGGCACAATTAAATATTCGTGTACTTTGCTCCTGTTGAATGGCTCACTAACACCATTGTTTTTGTATCAATACACTTGTAAATAGAATCATTCCATCCTGAGAGGATCTATTCCTTTAAACCTCAGATACTAGAGGGGAATAATTTTTTTAAGGGTACATTGTGCATTCAGTGGGCTCAATTTTTTCATTTCTGTTTCATTCTATTGTTATAGATCCTGGTATATTTTTTACAGACATTAATTTATGCTTATGATATTAATTGTTGTTTTTGAGTACATGTTTTAAACTTTATTGTTTATGTTTCTGTAAAGTTATTGTTATAAGTATTTGTTAATACAGATAAAGATTATTTATTTATTAGAAAATTTAATATCTCATGTTGATGTTCATCTAATTTCCCAAAACTATCAAATAGTAACACTTCCTAGAGGCAAAAGGATAAATTATAAAATCAAATTAAAGATGATTGATTGAAGGATAAATGATAAAATGTTATAATTATCATTTTCCTTTATATTATTAATGTTAGTTACTACATAATCTTGTATGTAAGACAACATAGTGGTTTAGTTTTAATGATTGATAGGTTTTAAATATTATTTTATAAATTTTGTGAAATCAAATTCCTGCGCGAAGCGCAGGTAATTTTACTAGTTACTAATAATTTTATTGATAACCAACTATTTATCAAAACGCACCTCAAAATTAATAAGTCAGTTGTCACGTGGATAGAATTTTATGGGCAAATTAAGGTGCCATGCGCTTTTTAGCGATTGTAAAATTCAAACACTTGGTCTAGTCAACTTTAAATAGTTTTGATAAATAGTTTGTGATAGCTCAAGTATGAAAAACAAGCACCAAATAGTTCAAGAAAATGATACATGAAATGCAGTTTCTCTCTTGGCCTTTGGAACAGAGGGGAGAGGGAAGAGAAAAAAAACGTCTTTCGCACAAATGTGTTGTCATCCTTATAGAAAAAAGTAAAATCATTTTGTTATGATTTGAGAGATCATTATGATTTGGTGGAGCTATAATATTAGGTATAACTTCGAATGAATATAATAATTTTTACTTAAAATTTGTATTAAAGTTCATCAAAAATATATATGTGTGTGTTTAATATTGAAAACAATGACTAATTAAACAAGTTATGAATTTAATAACAAGTTAAAATTTATAAACTTTAAATTCCGACTCTGCCAATTATTTTAATATTTAGTCAAGCTTTGAGAATTCTTATCATGACTTTCAATTTCTTCAAAATTTTATCTTATATTTCGTCTATAAATCACCTTTTTCTTCTTTTTGGTATGATCAAAATAGTCAAGTCTTCTTTTTGAAGGCAACTTTAATTTATTTCATCACAATAAATGTTTTTATTTTTAAAATATTAGTGGTTTATATAGAAGACAAAATCCTATTTTTGTTATGTATTTCAAGTTCATTGAACACTGTTTTGTCATTTTCTTCTTTTTCATGTCCCACATAAAAGTTGAATTTTGAATCTCTAATCAATTACAGAATATAAAATCTCTAAGATTTTGACCATCTCTATATTTCCAT
The DNA here is from genome assembly GCA_029582605.1 of Solanum gracilifrons. Taxonomy (NCBI): domain Eukaryota; kingdom Viridiplantae; phylum Streptophyta; class Magnoliopsida; order Solanales; family Solanaceae; genus Solanum; species Solanum gracilifrons. The sequence goes on from JAJOOH010018023.1 coordinate 10,571, forward strand.
AATTTCATGCCACGTTATTTTGATGTTACTCCATCCATATTTAATAATAAAAATAAAATAGATATAAAATAATTAATTATTTTTTGATGTTTTAAACTAAACAAATAAAACTGAATATTAATAGTATAATGAACAAGCAAAAGTAAATCGAGGGAATATATCGAAATATAAATTATTTAAAATTAGAGACGAAGCTACGCAAGCGAAGGGTGATTATTTGAACTCTCTTCATCAAAAAATTATATTGTACATATAAATCGAGTATTACTTTTCATACATATTCAAGCTTTGGCCACTCTTTGCAAAATTGTACCCCGACACTGATCGATATATCATTGTAACATTTCTAACAACTGAAATATATATATATGCTAACTATGGCTAGAAAGCTTAATAAAGCAAATTAACTTTTGGCATAGTTTAGAAAAGCAAATGATTAATTGAAATTTTTTATTAACATTTCACATGAAAATAACACTTGCAAAATTTATACAACTTAGGTATATATCTCCATTTAATTAGTAGTCACTACATGCTAATTAAGACTATTAATTTTGCATGAAATAATACAAAATAACATAGTACAACTATTACATATATTATTAATTAACCACTTGATTATTTTTCTCTCTAAATTTCTACTTTATTTGCATAATTGAGAGAGAAAAACACTAGCTATTTCATGAAGTTCAACTATTTTTCTCTTCCTCTCCATTTCTTCTTTAACTTCTAATCTTACTCCAAACAACATTGGCTTTTTTTCTTCTTCTTTCTCTGGAATTTTAGCAAATATTGTAACAATATTCATTAATTCTTTGCACTTGTTTTTCATGAGTGAAAGCTCAGAGCTAAGGACTCCATTTTCCATTTTCAACCTTTTATTCTCATCGACAAGATTTATATATTCAGATGATGATGAAGTTGATGATGATGATCTTTGATCTTCTTCTGTAATATTATCTTTATTCTTGTTGTTACTATTCGCGTCCTGGCTTTGTCCGCCGTTGTTGTTTGGTTGTTGCCTATTTGTCCATGCTTTTCTTCGACGAATTTCACGGAGTAAATTCTTTTTGCCCTTTTTGAACTTATCGTTGCTGAACTCCCATCGACTTGTTGTAATTTTACGAAAACCCTAATGTTATTTATGCAAAATAGATGATTAGAATAAATTTCAAGAATCATATGAAAAATAAACATTCGATTCAAATAGTGAAAATCATATTGTATGTAATAATTCGTCTCGAACTTAAATAATAATTTCCTCAAAAGATAAGAAGCTTCTTAATTAAACCATGAAAAACAGTGCACATTTTTAATCTCCACTACCCTTTCCACTTAATTAGTGAAAACATGAGCAATTAAAAAGGTTAATAAATAGTGAAAACACTATTATTACGCATGTTAATTGAAAAGTGTACAAATAAGATAAACTTAATCCAAAGTGATTAACTATTTTGTGAGTACTTTTGACAATTAGCAATACATGCATCTTATCTTGATAACCTATAATTATTAATATTATAATTATTATTATTATTATTGTTATTATTAACCTAAGCTCTAAGCTAGTATGATTTATGTCAATAATATAATCATGATTTTAATGTCTACTCCAAAATCATGATACGAGTTCTATTAGTTGAGCCCACAAAAAAATCCTTTGTGTCTTAATTTTGTATTACTTATAATAACAAGAATTAAGTTGTTTTCTTTAAATCTTTTTTACTTTAAGATACCAACAAATTAAATTTTATTATATAATCAAAAGAATTAAACTACTCAAGCTACATGTGATTCTTACAATGACTAGTTAAATACTTTTTCATTATCAAATATATATCGATTAATAACTTAATTTCTATGTACTTAATAAAAAAAAATAACTATTTTTGTTGATGGGAGGAAAATAAATTCGATTTTTAAAATAAAAAACTAAATAA
>JAJOOH010018024.1:0-18443 GCA_029582605.1 Solanum gracilifrons
TCATTCATCAAATCTATGTTACATAAATCGAGTATTTTCATCATTACTTTATAAGATAAGAGAAAATGGTCTAAATGCTCCCCCTCCCCCCCCCCCCTAACCTATACTCGAAATCTCAACTACACACTCCAACTTTACGGATATCCTATTACCCACCTGAACTTTATATTTATCTATTTTCTACACACCTAAGTGTTGACCTCAACACATAAATCAAATAATTAGGCCTGTGTGATTCCACGCGCTGAGTCCCTCGCCTCTTCAACTCCCATTTCTTGTTTTTCCCCCATTTTCCTCCTAAAATGTAAAAGAACAAAAAAAATCCTCCTTTCTCATTTTCAATCCTTCTCCATTAGCAATGCATTTCTGGTGATCATCAAACAAATTTACTATCATCGAACGATTTTGATGTGTATTGTCAACTTCATTTCGTAGTTTTTCAACTAATTTAGTAAAAGTTTAGTTCTTTATCCCTTATTTCGAGTTTGTGATTTATCCCCTAGAGTTTCTGTTGATTCGTGAAATTAAGAGCAACATTGTGTGAAATCTTATGTGTGGCTTACGATTATAGTGTTAGGTGTTGATTTACACCATATTATACCACATTTTTCATGAAATTAGGTTTTTCCCTTGCTCGTCTAAGTCGCGTAATTTTGTATTATGTTCGTCTTAGTATTTTGTTCATGGAGTGTTGTATTTATGTTCTTCTTAGTATTATGTTCATAGAGAAGCTGCTAGTATGTTACTGTGTTGTATTTATGTTCATAGAGAAGCTAAATATTGTGTTGTATTCTGTTCGTTTGCTAATGTGCTGTATTATGTTCGTTTTTAAGTACTATTCTATTTTTTGGATTGCCCTCAGGTTAGAGTATGTCTATAATTACTAAAAAAAAATTATTGCCTTCAGGTAAGAGATGAATGGGTTTACTTTGATTGCTTTAAGGTGGTACCATGGTGGGGTGTTAGATTTAAGTAGTGGGGAACCAATATATAATGGTGGAAAAGTTACATAATTTTTGGATGTTGATGTAGATAAAATGTCATATTTTGAGTTGAAAGACTATATTAGAGAATTGGAATATAGTACAACTTGCACCTTTAGTATTAAAGCACCTAACAGTCGCATTTTGGTAGATGTTGATAATGATAAGGATATTTTAGACATGTGTTCCTTGGAAGATGGGGATGAAATGAAGGTATTTGTTAGGCATTTTGTTGATGAGGCAATTTGGGGCCATGTTAATAGAAAATGGTAGTCATGTGGATATGGGAGAATCTGGTTCAGCTTTTAATACAAGGCCTAATGAGAGTGAAAACTTTAACTTTAGGGTAGGTGAAGACCATTTAAACAGTGAGGACCTTGTTGCTACTTTTTCAAGCTCACCCCTTTCAATACTGCTACTACAGATGGTGCTACTGATGATGATATAGATGTTAGTCCTGTTGGACTTGATTTCTCAAAAGAAGAGGTAGAGGGTTTTGATTATTCAACTGAGGATAGTGTTGAGCCTGAAGTTGAATTAGTTGGAGATGATGATAAGGAAGAGTATGGTATTGATGTACATGAGGAGGTTAGGGGGTTGAGGGATGAAAAGAAAAGTTTTCAAAGGAGGAAAATAAGGGAAAGAGTAGCAGCTGACAATGAAGAGGTACCAGTAGGTGAAGCTGGACTAGATCTAGGTTTTGATGAAACTGGAACAGGTAAAGTAAGTCATGAAGGAAGGCTAGGAGGTGATGAGCCTTACTTTGCAAGTTCTGATGAGGATAGTTTTGAGTTATGTTGACACCCAATTTTGACCCTCCACAATATAAATTAATCATCGAGTTTCTTAAATTCCAAACGATTTGAAATAATTGACTTTATAAAATTTTAAATACTTTTCAAATCATTTAAGTAATTCTGTCATTTTTATAATTTTAAAATAAAAAATAAAAAATTTGTTACATCAATATTTGAAAATCATCTCAAAAAGATTTTACATTTTAGTTAAATATCCAATTAATTTACTTTAGTTTAAGTTATAGTTATAATTTCGATTCAATTAGTTTGTAATTAAAATAATTATTTTACAATCGAATTAATTATTTTATTTTGTTAAGATTAAGAAGTTCATTAATTAATTTATATTAACTCATTTTATTTAAAAAATTTCCATTATTTAATAACAATTTTTAGTCAATTATTTACCCCATCTTTTAAGAAAATAATTTGGGCCACTTCCTAAAGGCCCAATTCCAATTTTCAACACCAAATAATTCCTCAAATCCATTACCAGCCATATTCCCAAACCCACCAAAAAATCCAGCCCATAATTCTCATAATACATCAACAATTCCAAACAACATTACAACATCAACACCATATGACCCCACCCCTTGCACGTTTTCTTCTCCTTCTTTGCTTGCAAAACGCAGCAAATAGTAATCGACCCCATCCTTGTACGGCCAACGTCTTCTTCCCCATAAATCCAGCAACAAATCGCGGCTAATCGAACCCGGAAATCGCGCCAACAGTACTCTCCCATACGCAAGAATCAGCCTTTTCCCTGATTTTGAGCAAGGATTTGAGGATCTTGGTACAAATTTTGTATTTCAAATTCATTCAAAAAATCTGCCCGTTTTTCCCCCTAATCGATTCCATTCTTTTCCTATATATACTCTCCTTTCGTTAACGTTTGAGAGGGGATTTTGGGGGGATAAAAAGTAAAGGATTTTTCAAACACTAATTTACTGCCCTAAATCAGAGGGAATTTCATCAAAAGAAAGAGTTGTTTTATTTTTCGGAGCTCATCGAAATCGGCTCATAGTGGTGGGAGTTCTTCATGGTCAAGCTTGTCGTCCTAGTATCGCTGCCCCCGAAAAGGTAACATCCCTTCTCCGACTTTAGTTTTCTGTGTTGTGAGTCAAGAATCACTTAGTTTATGGCTTGATATTGTGATCTTGCAGCTCAACTGATTTGACGACTGTTCATTTCTTGATCATTGTAAATCATTCAAATGTTAGAATTTTGAGAGTGTTGACGGCAAGTCGGTGGTATGATTTGTTTGATACTCATGTGTTTGGCTCGGTCTTTGTTTTCTTGAAATCTTAATTATTCCGTTCGTTTCTTCTTGGTCAAAGTCTCCTTTGTTCGGTCCCTATGACTCACTATGTAGCAATTTTGTGACGCCTAGCTCGATATCAACACTTCATATATCTATCGTTTCATGTCTAGTTTAGATTTTCCTGTCTATTATGGTGTAAGAAAGGTTCTGTTTATAGATGATTATTATAATATGTTTGTTGCTCATAGTTGCCATAGTTTATATAGTAGTAATATTTATTTAGCTTTCGTGTATCCGGTAATAATTTATAGATAATATTATGCCTGCTCCATTCTTTGTTGGTAAGTCACTAAGGCCAATGTTCATTTCTAAATTAGCATTATTGGTTAGATTCTTGTTCAAATGTTGGTGCTTAAGTCAAGATTTAAAACCATGTGTAGTTTTATTTGATGAATGTTTTTCTTTAAAAAATGGAATCAACTCTTGCTGATATGATGCTCCAGTAGATTATAGCTCTTTTTTAAAAAAAAATATAAAAAAAAAAATAAAAAAAATATATAGATAAATAAATAAAAATGGATAGATTTGAGCTACTATTTGGTTAAAGTTGAGTGGACCTAGGCGTTATTTCACACAGTTCTCTTCATGTTGCTTTTGGATTGATTTTCTCCATTCATGTGTTTAGGATTCATACTTTGTCCTCTAAAAATTAAATACCCTGTTTTATGCAATTTTGAGCTGCTATTAATTCATTACTCCTTCCTTTGTATCCATGATACTTGAGTTCATTCATGGACTCTTCTCCTTGCATTACGTTGGGCCAAACAGCCCAACATCCTACTTGAGTCGGCCTTCATCCTTGTTCGGATTTTGGAAGTTGATATACAAGGCAAGGGCAGCAAACACAAGGTCTCGGAAGCTGAAAAATGAGTTGTATATACTATTATACCAACTTTATACATCGGTATACAACAATCGTATACATGATATACAAGGCCAGAAACTGATATGCAGGTCAAAAAATATAAAAATTACATAGATGAATCAAACTACAGGGCTTCAGAAGAAAGAGATACATGAAAAGAGCTGATACATGCGCTCATATACACTAATATACAGTAGGTGTATACAAAAACGGGATTGGGTTAAAACCCAAAAAACTTCCAGCGAAATTGGCCGAAAGGAGGCCCAAATTCAATTTCTCCCTTACTCTTTAATTATTTAATTGTGATTACTTATTGTTTGTTGTTTAACTCTAATTTTAAAATTGTTAGTTAACTTAATTAAATCTCCAAAAGACGAACTATTTCTCTGTGTTGTTTTGTTGTTAACAAGTCTCATTATATCAACTCTTGTATTTTCATTTATAATCTTTAGTCAAAACTTTTTTTATTAGTTTTCATATTTTGATTAACCAAAAAATGATACAAATAAAAAACCGATTAATCTAGTTTTGTTAAAATTCTAATTATTTGTCTTTAATTCAAATGTTTCGATTAAGGTTTCATTTTCTTAAAAAAATAAAAATTGTTCTTTGTTTAACTATTTTATCAAAGTTAATCGGATATTGTAAATTATTATATTTTCTTTTATGTTAAACCATTTTCCTAAAAATAGTCAAAATATATTTTAGTCAAGTCGCAGGTCAATCGCATGTTAGCGGACACTTCGAATGCTTAAACCCTTCTCGAAGTGTAAAATTGAAACCCGAACCCTCTTTGGTATTTTCAAATGATTTTTTTTTCTGTCTAGATCTTTGAAAATTATAAGTTTTCTTAATTTCTTTAAAAAATTAAGTGGCGACTCTTTTCTAAGTATTTTTCTCAAATTGTTTTATACTTAGAATATTTCAAAAAAGTGATTTTTCTAGAGATAGTCAAATTACGACACAACAAGTTAGATGAAGATGAGTGTTGTAATGATGATGAACATGAATCTGGTAGATCAAGAAGGGTAAAGTTGTCAAGAAAGAGAAGTTCAAAAAATCATTCATGATCCTACTACAAAGAAAGTTGTGTGGCAGTTGGGCATGGAGTTTAAAGATGTGAAAGAATTAAGACAAGCAGTAGTTAAATATGTAGTTAGAAGGAGGGTTCAGGTGGAGAAGTGGGTGAATGAGCCAAAGAAAGTTAGATTTAGATGCAAAGATGGTTGTCCATGGCTTTTGTATGGATGTCTTGACAAGACAACAAATAATTTCATGATAAAAACTTACAATCCAAAGCATACTTGCAACAAGACAACTAGAAATTACTTGTGCAATGCAAAAATTTTATCTGAAGCCTTCAGAGAAAGAATAACTGAGCAACCAAACATAAGAGTCTTCAAGTTGCAGGAGATGATTAGGAAAAAGTTAAAACTTTATATTGGCAAGACTACTGTGAGATGAGCAAGAGCTAAAGTGTTGAATGATATAATGGGTGATCATGTTGTGAAATTTGGAAGAATACTTAACTACAAGGATAAATTATTGAGGACCAATCCAGGGACCAGTTGTGTTGTAAAAATTGGTGAACCTGATGCAGAAGGCAAATCAATATTTCAGAGTTTTTACATATGTTTTGATGATTTAAAGAAGGCATGGATACATTGTAGAAAGTGCATAGCCTTAGATGGTTGTTTCCTTAAAGGTGTTTGTCTCCAATTGTTAGTTGTTGTGGCCAGGGATGGTAACAATCAGATGTTGCCACTTGCTTGGGAAATAGTTGAAAAGGAGAACAAACACACATGAACCATGTTTGTCAAGTGCATATGGGATGATCTGGGACTTGGAGATGGTGAAGGTCTCATATGCAAAAGGTATGTGAAGTTATTTTGTAACTTTCAATTTATTTATGTAATTGTGATCTAATCATCATATATTGCAGGGAATGTCTGTAGCAATTACAAATGTATTACCTTGAACATAGAATGAGTGCTAGGCACATATTAGCTAACTAGGCTAAGGATTAGAGGGGTTTTCAAAGAAGACAACAATTTTGGAAGATAGCTAAGAGTACATTTAAGTCTCAATTAAGGAATAATATAGAGAAGATGGAGTTGTTAGGTCCAGAAAAAATGATGGATAACTTAATGTGCTACAACATTAATTTTTGGTGCAAAGTTTACTTCAATACTGAAGTAAAGTGTGACTCTGTAGACAACAACATGTCTGAGTGTTTTAATGCATGGATCTTGGCTGCTAGACACAAGACCATCATTACTATGCTTGAAGAAATAAGAGTGAAGCTGATGACAAGAATAGCCAAATTAAGGGAGTTCCCAAGTACTTGAAAGTATAATTTCTCTCCAATGGCTTTGAAGGTTTTAGAGGAGAACATTAGTAGGTCTATGGACTGTACCATTAAGTTTAATAGAGCTGCTGGATTTGAAGTGAAAGAAGGACTTTGTCAACACAAAGTGGATATTGCTAGGAGAACTTGTAGTTATAGGGTGTGACAGTTAAGGGGCATACCATGTGCACATGTTGTGGCTGCATTATACTTTAAGAAGTTTTCTTTTTATGACTATATAAACAGCTGCTACAGTAAGGAAACTTACTTGAGGATTTATGCCAATGTTATTGAACCACTCACAAACATAGAGGTGTGGTCAGTTTCTACAAACCCCACTATTGAGCCACTAGAAATCACAAACATGCCTGGTAGGCCACCTAAGGCTAGAAGAAAAGAAGCTGGAGAAACTAAGAAATCTAGGAAGCTTCCCAGAACTGGACTTGCAATGACATGTAGTATATGTCATGTCAGAGGCCATAACAAGAGAGGGTGTCCTAAAAGAAAAGGTGTTGAATCATTAACAAGACAAAGTGCACCATCACCTACTGCATCAGTAAGGGCAGAACCAACAGGTTCAGGCAGAGGAAGAAGCAAACCAAAGGTAATATTTGAACTTGTTTTACTTTTTCTTAATTTATGACTTACTTTTTCTCTTATATATATAGAAAACTCCATCAGCATCATCAGAAGGTCAGTCTCCACTAAAAAAGGGAAGAGGAAGACAAAAAAAAACATCATCAGTAGCACCTAGTGCACCTCTCCTACCTACTGCACCTATTGATTTTCCTGCATCCTCTTCTGCTCCTCCTACTTATCATGCATCATCTTCAATAACTGGTACTACTAAAAAATGAAGAGGTTAGGGCAGGGGAAGCACATATCCAGAGAAAAGATCAAGAGTCATGGGAATGGATGTGTTCCAAGCTGCAAATGGCTTCAAAGTCATGAATGTGAGTCTTTGAATTATGTTAGCAACTTAAATATTGAATTATAATCTTAATTTTGTTTAATTAAACAACTTAAATATTGATATAATCTTAATTTTACTATAGCCTGGCATGCCAAGTAGTAAGATCTACTCTACTGGACAAGCAAAAGTGACAAGAACATCTTATGTAACTGGTGACATTGGTTATACACCAAGTAATACAACTAAGCTGAAATGGAATGGTAAAGCAGCAATCTCAACAAGCAAGCTTCATGAGCTTAGAGAGAAGCAAAGAAAAAAGACAATGGGAAGTAGTTCAAGTCAAAATGACACTTCTTCACAGTCAAAGATGCTATGGAAATTGTAGTGATGTTGATGTATTTAAGCACTTTTAAGTTAGTCCATACATGTTGCATTAATGGCCTGCTATTTTGGATTTTGTTTGTTGGTAAATTTTGCATTATGTGAGGGCTTTTGAATATGACATTATTTAGGTAAATTCTGCCTTATGTGAGGCCTTATGAATATGACTTTATTTTGATAAATTCTGCCTTATGTGAGGCCTTATGAATGAATGGTGATGTTGTATTTTAAAATGATTGTTGTGTTGTCTATCAAATAGTATTGGCTATTCAGGTATGCTTACATATGTTGTGTCGGTTATGTGTTTTACAAATGGTGTTGTGTTGTCTATGTTGAAGTATGAATGGATGACTAGGTTGTTGGTTGTTGATGAAGTGTTGCATATTAATACAAGCTTCAATTGACATCATAGATACAAAATGACACACATACATTGACAATTTTAATTAAACATAACAACAATACAAATCAAAGAGAAATTCAACTATGCAGCACTTGAACTACTGGTTGCTGATGAACATAGCAACACCACAAATCAAAATACACAAAAGTATCTTCCTATTGAACCTACACCATTTCAACCTTTTATTGAATCTCTTCTCCAATAACAAATTAGAGTTCCTCAAGTTGTCAATATGAACCTGTCTAATACATAATTCTTGCTCCAACTCATTGATTTTGTTTACCAATCATGGAATGATAGAACTCGATCTTGGATCCACTTCTTCTTTGTCCCTCCATCGAAAAAATTTGTAATTTTTAGATTGAAAATGATCCAAAATAGTACATTAGCATCGTTCAAAATAAAGTGTAGCAAGAATACAAGAAAAAACACATACAAAATAGCATGGGCAAGACCAAAATCTTCTTTCCGGATTTAATTTCGACCAAGAAGTTTGCAAATTCAGCAAAATTTCGTGTTTGCATCTCACTACAGCGTTGAGCATTTGGTCTGATTCATCCATACAAAGCTTATTCAAGTTTTCATTTGCCATTTTTGATGAATTTCGAGAAAATTTAAAATTCGAATTAGAGACCTAAATAAGAAATTAGAGCAGATTACAAACCGTAAATTCAAGATTTGAAGTAGAAATGAACATTAACAACTAAACCCTACTTAATTTTGAGAGAAAAATGTGATTTTTTTTTTTATAAAAGGAACAAGGGTTAATGGTGGGGAAGAAGAAATAATGGTTTATTTAAAGGTGGGGAAGATGACAGTTGGAGAAAGAGAAATTTTTCGTCAAAATTAACCTTCTAACGCGCCTAGGGGAGGTGAGAACACCAAATAGAGAAATATACAGTTCAGGTGGGTAATAGAACACCCGTAAAGTTGGAGTGTGCAGTTGGAATTTCGAATTTAGGTTGGAGTTTTTAGACCATTTTCTCTAAGAATAATAACAAACACAATTATAAACTATCACTTGATACAGTTATTTGATACTCTAGTTAATAAAAGTTACATTAATTACAAGATTTTTTTTTATATACTTGGTATTATTTTATACAAATATTAATTATTTATCTTTTATTCTGTATAAAAGAATACATAAATTATTTCTTAACTTATATTATATTAATTATTATGCATAAATAATTTATTGCTTAATTAGCTATCAAATGTAATATTAATTAATATTTGTATAGCTCACAACAAACCTGTTAGCGGTGACCGATATTTGTTCAGTGCTTTTGTGTATCTTCTCTGTTTGTGTCTTTGTATGTGTGTTCCCTGAGGAGGCTTCTTTCTCTCTCTAAAAAATATTCATTCTCCCTCCTCCTCCTCTCGGAACTTCACTCTCTCTCTCTACAATTTGTGTTTCTCTCTACAGCCATGGCTGCCGACAGCTTCACCGACAAAAATGCCGTTTTCCGGAAGCTCAAAGCCAAGTCCGAAAACAAGGTATACATTGAATTTTCTATATTTTGTCTATCTTTAATTATCTGCGGATGTTTTTTTTTTTTTGTATTTTTTCCGTTTTGTATATTTGTTTTTGATTGAAAATTGTGTTTTTCATTTGAATTTGTCTGTTTTGCTTGTATTTTTGTTTGAATTGATTTAGGAACTTGAGATCTGATTTAGATCTAGTGTTTCTGTTGAGTAAATCTTTGTTTTATGAACGATTTAGCTTGAATTTTGTTCAGATGTGCTTTGATTGCAATGCGAAGAATCCTACATGGGCGTCGGTTACGTATGGGATCTTCTTGTGTATTGATTGTTCGGCAACGCATCGTAGCCTTGGTGTTCACATCAGTTTTGTTAGGTACATTTTAAAGTTTGATCTCTATCTTTATGCATTTGTTAATTGTTAAAAATCAAATTGTCTTTTTTCCTTCGATTCAGCTATGTTGTTTGTTTATACATGGTAACTTTACCAGTGAATTTCGTTTGGGAAGTTATGTAAGGTATGCTGTTTAGGTTTTCTTAGATACTGTGTAAAAACGATTAGGAATGTTGAAATTATTGGAATCAACAGGTTAGAAGCCGTGATTTCTGCCTTATAAACAGTTGCTTCCTCTCATTGCTCAATGTTGCAATTAAGATGAGGATGTATTAAAAGATTGCATCTTTGGATGAATGTGTGCTGGACAAATTAGTATAGATCGAGTTGAGGACACCAATTTTGTGTAAGGAGCACTTAAAGAGATAATATCAGTAAGTCTACAAGTAGTGAAGTCCATTCTCTTATCAATAGGTGTCAAGGGAATGGTTCTGCAAATTGGTTATGATTAAGATACATTATCATGTTGTAGGAGGAAAAAAGAACAGATTTTGCTGTAACATCTGATATTTGTAGTCAGGAGCTACTTTTTACGTGGAAGAGTGGAACTATTAAAGGGACCTGATAGTGCTAGTTTGTATCCTTATTTACGCACTAAAAACCATAGATGCACTCGCCATAGGTTTGGCTTTGGGGCTTCAAATATATGGTTGATTTAACATTCCATCCAAATGGATTATTTTCATATGCACGAATACCTTGTTAGCTGGCTTTCATATCAAGCAAACTGATAATCCAAGCTTTGAAGGATATTAAAGTAGAGGAAGATGAATTGGATTAATCTCCCAAGATTTAGTTACATGGATTTTGCTAGGTGTGCACAAGTATTTCCACTTGTAGGTGTATATTTTAATCTGCTCGGTGCATCACCACCATATACACTTTCTTGACATGATCCGTCTTGTCTAATGAAAGATCCATGTTATATTAGGCCAACATATTAGTATAGTCAACACCTAAAATTTCTTGATAGTTGGATTAAAGACAGGCCTGATTGTAGATACCTACTAAAAACCAGTATCTCCAGTGCTGGATGAGATGCAGGGAATATTTTTACCTGTGAGGATGTTAATGTTTTAGGAAGTGATGAGAGAACATAGCTGGAAGAAAGAACAAAACAACACAATGTATCTTTAAACGGAAGTTGCAATGTATTGGAAGTAGTATTGAAGAGTTACAGTGAATGGAGTTTTTTCAATTATGACTATAGTCTATACAAGGGGTAAGAATGTGAGACTTCTAGATAGTGCTATCCAAAAGGTTGGGGATCTCAGTAGACGGGCAGCTGTGTTGCCTATCTTGTTCCAATTCTGTTGAGTCATACCAGGAAACATAAAGCAAGCTTTGTGGAGCTAGAAATTACCAGTTGTTCAGATTATCAGTAGGTCCCTGTCTCTGTCTATTCCTCTTTGCATAATCCGTGGTATTTAAAAAGAGGGAAACAATAGATGGTTTGAAGAAGGAAGAAAGACAGTTCAGCAACTAAGATGCTTAGTTTTCAGCTTTTGTATTACTGATGTTACATACGACATGGATGAAGTGTTGGACTATTTGGGCTTCCTGCATAGCTAAGGGATGCTGTGTTTTCTCTACATATCCTTGTATTTTTGTGCATTATCTTCGTGCTTTTAACAATAAAGTACCTTAACTTTCTCAAAAAGAAAAATAAGTTGGTATCTCGGAAAGTTGGGTTGTCATCTTGATTCTACATTATGCTACAACAGCTCCAAAGCTAGTGCTTCTTCATTTTGCCAAACTATTGGTATGACCACCTCAAGAAACTTCCTGTATGTGCCCAGGGTTTTGGTTCAGTGGTAAGAGCACATCACAACAATGCACGATGTGTGGATTAGGCAGATGTCACGGATTTGAATCAAGTCGCAGACAAATGCTTGGAATGTACGTGGAGGGACACCGACAATCCATCGAGTTCCGAACTGTGCTCCATCTGCCCTAGAGAATTTCTCGTTCCTTAGAATAGAAAGGAGTGAGTTAAGACTCTTCCTGTGTTAACTTTAGTTTCAGTTTCCTGCTTATCATGGTTAACGGAACCTTAGAAAAAGTGTGAGCAACTGTAATATGGTTGTTTTTCTTAACACATTTTCTTCTCCCTCATTGAAAAACCCCATTTTCTTTCTTTTGAGGAGGGTGTAGAGCCTTTCTTTATCCATGGGCTAGTGGCTAGTTCTTCACATTATAATGTCATTACTATTCTTTTCAAATCACACTGCCAATGGGATGATCTAAGGTGTGGAAAAGGGAAGTTCGAAATGGCCATGTTGGATTTCTTGGTTGTGACAACAGGCTAATGCGACATGCCTCCTTTTTTCTAACAACTGGCATCTGCATCACTCTTTGAGCCTCATCACTTCCATTGTTGCTCATCTCATCTCACTTTACCTCGGTAGCTGGACCTTTTCCTAGCTCTAACAACCAGCATATCAGAAGTATTAGTCAAGCAGGGACGATGATAGACAATATTATTTACCTTATTAAAAAAGTGATGACAACATCTCATGGTTAATGATGAATCGAGGTACCTTCTTAAACCTAACCGTATTTGATTGATCATGGAAACAATTGGCAATGGGAGAATATGGAAGGCCATGAAGGCTAAACTTTGAGGTGTTTTCGCTGTCTATATGGGCTTGCTTGAAAAAAAAAAGGGAGGGGGGGGGGAGGGGGGAGATACGGGTGTGTAAGATAGAGTTTAAGTGCATGTATCTGTTAGTGATTTAGTGTGTTAGGGAGGGTTCTAATTTCTGTAGCTTTGCATTTCCTTAATCATGGTTGAGATATCTACTACGGGCCAAGGGTGATCTTCTGCCTCTGGCCCCACCTCCTTTTCTTCTGTACTCTCTCCATTCAGTTTGTTTGGTATGATTTAACTAGGCATGACGTTTTAAGAGAGAAATGAAGACTTTTAAAACCCACGATTTTAAACATGCATAAAATTTGTGTGGCGGTAAAAACTTCTCTTTAAGAGTAAAATAAAACTCATGGTCTTAAGCATGCCATACCATTTGTGTGGCTATAAAAGCTTCTCCTTAAAGAGTAAAATCGGAAGTTTCAAATTCAATTGTTACCAAATATAGAAATGTACTGTGCTAAGATGTGCTTTTTAGAACAGACTAATAAGGAAATAATGTCGAACTTATTGGAGCAGATGGAGTATTGTTTTAAGGTGGGAGTGGGTATGGCCAGCTGCAAACAAATATATTCTGCCTTCTCTCTGTTATTTTGGCATTTATAACTCTGTCCATTTTCTAATGAATTGATTCTTGCAGGTCGACAAATTTAGATTCATGGTCTCCAGATCAGTTGAAGATGATGTACTTTGGTGGAAATAACCGTGCTCAAGTTTTTTTCAAGCAGCACGGATGGACGGATGGAGGCAAGATTGAAGCCAAGTATACCTCCAGGGCTGCCGAATTGTATAAACAATTACTCTCAAAAGAAGTTGCTAAAAGTAAAGCTGAGGAAAGTAAAGCACAGGATGCTGGTTTGCCAGCATCACCTGTTGCCTCTCAGGCTGTGCAGACTACAAATGGATTTTCTAATATTAAGACTAGTGAAGCTCCAAAAGAAACCTCATCATTTAAGGATGAAACACCAGAGGTTTCTGCTTCACCCAAAGCTTCACAATCAGTTTATACTACTTCAATTAAGAAACCTATAGTTGCAAAGAAATCTGGCAAGCCAGGTGGACTTGGAGCTCGTAAACTTACTAAAAAGGTACATCTTAGACTTCCAAGCTAGAGAAATGGGTGCAGGGTATAAATTGCATATTTTGAAATGAAGATTTATACATGCGCTTATAGTAAGGTATTTAACAAATTTGGAACTTAAATTAATTGATTGAGCATCTTTACAGACAAGTGAAAGTTTGTACGACCAGAAGCCTGAAGAACCGCCTGTTCAAGTTTCTTCCTCCAACCCTGCAAGTAATGCACCAACTGGTGGCTCATCATTCACATCTCGCTTCGAGTACACAGACAATGTCCAGCCCTCTGAGATGAGTTCTGGACGTGTTCTTAACCATGTATCCCCTCCAATGTCCTCCAATTTTTTTGCGGACTATGGAATGGAAAGCGGTTTCAAAAAGAAAAGCTCGAATTCTTCCAAAGTTCAAGTGAGTTCTTATTCTAGTTTTTATGTTCACTGCCATACAAGGATTCTAATAGAGCTGTTACAGTGATATTTTAATAATGATATGAGTATCTATGAGATATAAAGAAAGTAGTGTCACACTTAGTTTAACTGCTATATTATACATAGGTGCAGCAGTTGGGTGGGTGGACTATATTTTGATCAATACCAAGTTGGGGGCAGATTTGTTGCTTTTTGATCTTATTCCAGCTTCCTGTGTTATCAATAAGTACAAGGATTGTTATTGATTTCGGAAAAGGTTGTTGCCATTTGGAACGTCAAATGTTACATTCTAAATATTTGCAATGCAAGTTTCAAGTGTTTGGTTACTAATGAAAATAAAAATTAAAACGACTTTTGGATGTTTTGTAATATAGTTTGCCTTTGAATTTTTTCTTACTTTTTTCACCTTGGATGGATTTGTCCTTCAGTTTGTGATTTATTGTTCTCACTCGGTTCTTCTTTTGTTCGTTATTTATGAGTAGACTGCTTTGCCTAAGTTGTTTCTGTAGTCTTCAATTTATTTATTTTTTCGTCAATGGTGATCTGGGCCAGCTTTCTATGCATCTCGACTAATTCCACCAGGTACTTATTCTCTTACCAGCACATATAGTGGGCTTGTGTAGATAGGAAAAAAATCACCTAGAGTTTTTTTGTTTCTGCTTGGGTTTGAACCTATAAGACTGATGGTTCTTCCCCACTTCATTGATGCCACATTTTCCTCACATTCTACAGATGTTGTTTGTTTTATTTAATTAACTTAATCCTATTTTAATCAGATCGAGGAAACTGATGAAGCAAGGAAGAAGTTTACTAATGCAAAAGCGATTTCATCCGCCCAATTCTTTGGTGATCAGAGCAAAGCTGAAATGGAAGCCTCAGTTTCTCTTAAGAAGTTCTCGGTATGACTGCTTGTTGTAGATAACATTCTCATATATTTATGGGTAGCTGTTTTCTTAATCAGCATGCAAACACATTGACTTGACCATCTCCCATTCCACATTCATTATCATAGTAGGGTCTTGCCCTATAAATTAATTAGAAATAGCTCTCTGCCGTCGCAACAATAATATGTCTTGTGTTTCTCCTTGTTCCTTTTCCCATTTATCATAATACACTATACTTCTTCCCATGCTATCATTTTGCTTCGAAAAGACTGTTCAGAAACCTAGCCGGGGGGAGGAGGCCTATTATCCATTAGAATCGTCACCGGATGGCTCTGGGAAATTTCTCGGGTCCTAAAATAGAAAAAAATTGTTGACAGAAGAATTCCACCTAAAAATGGATGAATCAGATCCATGCTCCTTAAAATGTTTTCTACTGCTATCTATTCTCAGGGTTCAAGTGCCATATCAAGCGCAGACCTTTTTGGTGACGATGATAGATCAGATCTGGACCTCACTGCTGGTGATCTCATTAACCGGATCTCGTTCCAGGTATATTATGACACAAATGTAAATGTTTTTTAGTTCCGACACGAAGATATTGAAATGACCACACTCTATGTTTTCAGGCACAACAGGACATGTCCTCTCTGAAAAACATTGCTGGAGAAACTGGAAAGAGACTTGGCTCATTTGCGTCAACCTTAATGTCCGATTTTCAAGACCGAATCCTGTGAGGTTACAGGACCAGAATATTTCAGGCAGATGCAAATATTTTGTATGAAAAATAATAATGGAATGGAACTCTATATATAGGCTTTGAAGAAGCTGGTCTTGCCTGCATGTTAAAAAATTCTTTATGTGTTTTTCGTTATCTTCGTTTGGTTCTCGATGAGGTTTGTAGAGTTTTGTTCAACAATTTACTGTTTTCTGGTCGCGTCTGAGTTGTGAAATCATTCTACTGTAAACTATAGTGAAAAACTCTTTAGATTTTATCCTCTTTATCAGCCTGCCATAAATAACTAGAAAGATAACATTAGGTCAATCTTTTTAAATTCATAATAACTCAATTATTAGTTCACTCGAAACAATGAAAAGAACTCATATCTAAAATATTTGGAACTGTTTGAGGAGATTTGAGATCATATACATGGTTATATACTATTTATACAAAATCGATACATTACATATACATTTAACTATTATTGTTGTTGAAAATAATATTCATCCTCTATACAGTTAGGTAAAAGGTTCTAGAAACTAAATTTAAAAAACAGTTGAGACTAGAAACATAATAAGGTTTCTTAGCTAATGTTTATCTTACTACGAACGGTAACTATAGCTTGATGTGCTACGAAATTAACAGTATGTTTCACATTTTTGGTTTGTTACTTATACAAATATGTGTGGGACACTATTAATATGAGCTATATTAATTAAACATTAGGTGCGAATTGTTATTAAATTAAACTATAAATGTATTTAATAATTCATAGTAGATGTTTGCCATACTACATTTTTTGTTTAATAATTAATTCTTTCATAATATTATTTTTTAATTGTTGATCATTTTGAGTTATAGATAGCTATATAAAGAATTTTTCTTTCCATAAAAATAATATTATTTTGATGTATCATACATGTTTCTCATATGTCACACACAAAACTTAATCTACACACAATAAATCAATTAATTTTGTCTTCTTTTTGCTAATTAATATGTTTTTTTGTGAGTATTTGTTTGACCTATAATTGCTCCACTTCTATGTATTTTCGAAGTTATATTCTTGAAACTATATATATTTTCTACGCGAAGAATTTTCTAGAGAATAATTCTTATTATCATGTAGCTTATTTATGGTATTTCGATGGGTGCTATTTTTAATTTGAGAACTGTATGAGTTCAACAAATAGAGATTTTTTTTTTGTTTTTCACAGAAGCTTAATTAAATGCTTAAATGAGAAAAAAAGAGAGACGAAGAATAAGAACACCTTTGAGAAATGGAGTGAGTGTTAAATTCATATCGGGTTGGTTGTTCTATATTAGTTACGGGTTAGTCGAATAGAAAAATTAATGTGAAATCGATATGATGTGATTATAAATTGATCGAAGGAAGCCATGCAAACTATTTGAGGTGACAAGTCTAGTGACTCGACACAAGTACAATAAGTAATAATCTATTACAATTTATGTTTTATAACTTTCATCATTTATACATGATTCATAAAGTGAATGTATTATCAAATATTTGGGCTGGAAAGTTTGACGTATAATAGATATAGTGAGTGTGCGTGCGTGCAGGGTGTAGGTATGCCACTTATGAGAAAGAACTTCAAGTCAGTAAAGTAGTTAACCAAACACAAGTAACAAGTTCATCAGTCCTTCCTCCGATGCCTTCCGTTCATTTCATCATTTTGTTGTGTTCATAGGTCTGTGGGACAAGTTTTTTTACTTAGTATGATATTAAAACGGTTATGTGAGATGTTCTCACTTTTATAAGACATGTTTATTGTTGATTGAGATATGATGATCATTATTGAAAAGACTTGTTAATTAAGTATCTCGACATATGTTTTTGGTTAAAATTTTATATAATATGATAGAACTTAAATGTCTTGACTATTTAGGAAATGCTTCTACTATTTATGAAGAAAATTATAAATGAGAGTAGACCTTGATGGATTCCGTGTAGCTAACAACATATTCGTTACACTTGGCATCTTGTATTTATCGATTACTAATACAATCCTCATTAGTGGGAAGGTAGAACTGACATATTGTTATTGATTTTCCTAAAGCAGGGACATATTGATATGAATATTTGAATCATTTATGAAGGATTCATTGTTATTGATCATATTTTTAAGTAGAAGGGGACACTTATTGCATGATTCATTCTTGAAAACCCTCAAATATGAGATTTAAAATGAAAAATCTTTTACTGAAATTTACTATTAAATGGTTAAGTTGATTTTGCTTACATGTTACAATAATATTGATTATTGTTATCATTTTTCCGAAAAGAACATTTATTTTATGATTTTACTTATCATACTAGTATGTTTTCTGTTTTTTTTCTCATTAAAAAGATTGTGGTGAAGTGTTATTACTCACTGAGCTAACTTTCACTCTTCACTAATTTTTTTTACAGAGGACACAAGTGACATTGACGAGGATTTCATTAACTAGAGCTAGCAAGTTGACATTCCATGGTGATCCTCGCACTTGTTCGCACAGGCAACAAGTTTATCTATTTGTTATGGACATTCCTTTGATATATCTCTTAGATTCGCTCCATAGTCACTTCTTTTACTAAAGTTATGAGTATTCTTTCTTTTTATAGACGTGTGACTAGTATTAAACTTCTTTCCATATTTTGAGATGAATTAGTATTATTGTGTGACGAATAGATTGTTAATGGATATTGCGTCTTAATTTGCAGATGTTCTTAGTTGTGTTGCTGATTTCTGAAATAGAGAAAAGTTAGATAGGCCCAAAAATAAGGAAAACTATGCTC
>JAJOOH010018025.1:0-13135 GCA_029582605.1 Solanum gracilifrons
CTATTAATTGGTCTAATTTGTCGTTATCCGTTTTTGTGATATTGAGTTTTTTATATTCCGGATATAATTTGTTTAATTTTCTTCTTATTTTTCTTAACTTTCTACTAGTATGTTTCTTTCTATGTTTCTCATTATCCATGGCTTTGATACCATATATTATCCTTACCAGTTCCGCTACGAAAAATGGTATCAGAGCAGTAGTTGCGGAACTGGTAAGGATAGGATTGAACTTTACAATCAATAAAAAAATATGGAAGAAAATAATACAACTTCTCTATTCAATCATATGTATATATTTATATATATATATATATATATATATATATAAAGCTAGATAAAAAAGAAGTGAAGTGACACTTCTCAATGGCCAAGGATTTTATTTATATCTTTGTGTTTTTTTTTTTTTTGACATTTTCTCTAATTTTCTTCAATTATTTTATTTTATAAAACCATCTCTTTAATTCATACCTCTTCAATTACATAAATTCAAATCTTAATTAATTTAATAATATATATAAGTCCTAACCTTTCATATTCATAACCTTCAAATTATTTAATATACAAATTTGTAACTCCTAAATATTACACTATAAAAATCTACTTTCAGACATGTTTGATGATTATTTTATTTTTATTTTTCTTATTCTTCATATCTGTCTTCTTTGATCTGATTTTGCAGGAGAGAAATGTATAATGAAGAATGTTAGATATTTTTGCATAATTTGATTTTACGAGGTAAAATGATTTAACATGTCTAATACTTATAATATACACTTTTTCCTATTGTAATTCTACATTTAATATTATTTTTTTAGATTCTTAATGATACTAATCATGATTTTTTAATAGAAATGATTGCGATCTGATTTTGCAGGAGAGAAATGTATAATGAAGAGTGTTAGATATTTTTGCATAGTTTGACTTTACGAGGTAAAAAGATTCGACATGTCTAATACTTATAATTATCACTTTTTTTTCTATTGTAATTATATATTTAATATTATTTTTTTGGATTCTTAATGATACTAATCATGAATTTTTTATAGAAAAAATAATTTATTTATTTTTCTCTTCTGCTTCTCTTTGTAGTTTCTTAAGATCTTTTCTTTGCTTATTCTTGTAGTTTCTAAAGACTGATTGTTTTTACTTTCTTCATCTCTTTGTAGATTTTGGAGAATTGAATTATGTTATATATGTTGAGAACTGTTAAAACAAATGAACAAGAATGATAAAAATACAAGGGATCCAAAACAAAACTCGCTTGGCTTAGAGGCACATTAATATGTTTCTTGAAGATACTTGGAGTCTCTCCCACGAGCAATCGGAAGAATAAATAACAACTCTATCTTCGGGATTCAGTTAAGCCACAAAACAAGTAGCATTCAAGAATGTTGCTCTTCTATTCTTGAATTGGTGATTTCACCTTTTGATTAATGTCTCACAAGTGTTTTTTCAAGGGAAAGTAGTTTTGTTTGAATGCTTATCTTTTCAACAAAAGAAACTCAATTTATAGGACAAAAGTTTTGCAAGAAAAAGACTTTTAATTAAATAGAATTTATTATAGGTTCATGAATTAAAAAGCCTCTTTCAAAATCCTATAACGTAGAATTAAAACAAAAAAGAATGTTACAACTCACATTCATTATTTTGTTATTTCAAAACTTTTAACGGATGAATTTTGTTTCAAAATTAATTGAAACACTAACTCTTACAATCCCCCACTTGTTTCAAGAAAAAAAAATTATCTTTGAAAAATCCAAAAAATATTTTGAGACATTAATCTAGCAACATGCATCAATAATGGTGTCTTTTGGACTTGAACCATTAGCTAGTGAAGACTTTCTAAATCATTGACTACTTAGTGAACGAATTTTGAAATAAGTGGTTCATTGAATGAAATAGAAAAGAAATCCACTCATATCACTATGTTCCGTTGAAAATCGAAATCTTTTGACACCTTACGGCTATGTGTCATGAATCCTTTTAACTAAGTGCTTTAAGATTTCCCTGTTAAAATCTTATTGAAGCGGCCTCGACTTCACACTTAGTGGTGAATTCATCAAGAGTAGCTTTGCATACTCCGACCAAATAGTCTATAAACTTCATTAAGAGAAATTAATCTCATCCTCCTTTACAACAAAGTATCGGTAAATCTATCAAGAGTATTCCTACACACTCCAATCGAAATTGATTTATAGACTTATTAAGAGAATATAATCTCATCCTTCTCTTTAGTAGAAATATCAAAAAAATTTATCAAGAGTTTTCTTACTAACTCCAACCGAGATCGGTCTTATAAATTTATTTAGAGAAAAGAATCTCAATCATGCACATCTACTTATTTCATTTTATTTTGGAAAATGGGAATTTTATTGATGTGCTTCACAATTGTAACTTTACTTGTTTTTTCCTTTGAACCCAAGATTACATCATTAGGTAGGGTTACCATAAAGTACAATTAATTTACAACAGGCTTTATTCCCATCCCATTACAAGTTTCCACCACTAACTCTTTGCTTAATCCTATAGACAAAGGATCCGCTAAATTAAACCTGGACTTCACATATTGAAGCGATATCACGCCTTCCTCCAATAATCTTCTCACATTAATATGTTTGAGACGAACTTGTCTCGACTTGCCATTGTAGCAATCACTTGAAGCCCGAAATATAGTAGCTTGATTATCACAATAAATAGTTAAAGGTGGCACTGGCTTACTCCACAAAGGAATATCTATCAACATAGATCGCAGCCAATCAACTTCTTCTCTAGCAGAAGACATAGCTATAAATTCTGACTCCATGGTTGAGTGAGTAATACATGTCTGCTTCTTTGATTTCCAAGAGATCACTCCTCCAGCCAAAGTGAAAATCCAAGCACTAATAGATTTAGAGTCATTCGGATTAGAATTCAAGTAGCATCTCTATAACCTTCAAGAACAGCTGGAAATGTAGAATAATGTAGGCCAACATTAATTGTATCCTTTAGGTATCTTAAAACACGAATTAAGGCATTCCAATGTTCAATTCCAGGATTACTAGTAAACTTTCTCAAAGTTCCTACTGCGTAACCAATATTCGGCCTGGTACAATTCATGGCATACATAAGACTCCCAACAATCTGGGAATATGTCAGTTGATCAAGAATATCACTAGAGTTCCGCATTAGTTTGATGCTAGGATCAAATGGTGTAGGAGAAGGTTTGTGGTCAAAGTGACCAAATCTCTTTAGAGCTTTCTTCATATAACTTGATTGAGTAAGAGTCAAGCCATTCGATGATCTCATGATTTTAATGCCCAAAATTACATCAGCTTCACCAAGATCTTTCATTTCAAATTGAGAAGCTAAAAACGATTTTGTTTCTTTGACTCTTTCAATATCAGTTCCAAAATCAACATATCATCTACATAAAGACATATTATTACACCAGATTTTTCTTGAAATTTGCTAAATATGCAAATATCACCACCATTGATTGAATAGCCATTAGAAATCGTTACTCTTCTAAATTTCTCATTCCATTGTTTTGGAGCTTGTTTTAATCCATAAAGAGATTTAAGAAGCTTACAAACTTTGTGTTCTTGACCAAGAATGACAAATTCTTGTGGTTGTTTTATGTAAACCTCTTCATCTAGATCTCCATTCAGAAATGCAGTCTTCACATCCATTTGATGTATTATCAGACTATGAATTGCAGCTAAAGCAATCAAGAGTCGAATATAAGTCATTCGAGCTACAGGTGCAAAGGTATCAAAATAATCAATATCTTTCAATTGAGTAAAACCTTTTGCTACCAAGCGAGCTTTGTACTTATCTAAGGTGCCATCAGATTTTAACTTCTTTCTAAAGATCCATCTACAACCAATAGACTTACATCCAGGAGGGAGGTCTGATAAATTCCATGTATTATTTGACATAATAGAATGCATTTCATCATCAATAGCTTCACGCCAGAAAGAAGCATCATGTGAAGACATTGCTTCAGTTATAACTTTCAGGATCCTTTTCAACTAAATATAGTTGAAAATTAGGTCCAAAGTCTCTTGGTTTGGTTGATCTTGAACTACGTCTTGGTTGACTTTCTTCCAAAGGCTCAACTATTTTTCTTTAAAGAGGAGATATAGAAGAACTTGTATCTTGTTCCAAAGATTCTTTTTTCTTAGGAAATATATACTCAAAAAAGTTAGCATGCAACGATTCAATAATTATGTGAGGGCTTGGGGGTCTCAAGATTCAAAAATCGATAAGCCTTACTGGTTTGTGAATAACCAATAAATACACAATCTACTCCTCTATAGCCAATCTTAGTTAAATGTTGATCTGGTAATTTAACATGAGCCAAACAACCCCATACTTTAAATAATGTATATTTGGCTTTCGATTCTTCCAAAGTTCATACTGAGATGAATTATGTTTCTTGGAAGGAATTCGATTCAAAATATGACACGCAAAAAATAAGGCTTCAGTCCACAAATTTTGAGTGATACCAAATCCATAAAGCATAGAGTTAACCATTTCAATGAAAGTTCTATTTTTTTCTTTCTGCTACACCATTTTGTTGTGGTGTATAAGACATAGTCAATTGTTTCTCAATGCCTTCTTTTTCACAAAAATCAATAAAATCTGATTTTAAATATTCTTCACCTCTATCAGATCTAATTGATTTAATCTTTAAACTCAATTTATTTTCAACTTCTGCTTTATACGTTTTGAAAGTCTCAAATGCCTCATCTTTTGTTTTTAATGGAAAGACATATGTATACCTTGAGTAATCATCAATGAAAGTGATAAAATATCTCTTTTCATGATGTGATAAACAATTCATCTCACAAATATCAGTGTGGATTAACTCCAAAAGTGTGGATATCCTTTCAACAGACTTAAAAGGTTTCTTTGTTATTTTACATTTACTACAAGTAATACACTTAATCAACATGATTCTTTCCACATTCTTTAATTAATCCATTTTTCACCATAAGTTGAATGGATCTAAAATTCACATGACCAAGATGTTCATGCTATAAATCTAGAGACTCCACGACATAAGCAGAAATATTTTTATTTTCAATATTGAGTTTAAACATTCCATTTGTTGCATAACCTTTTCCAACAAACATGCCTTGTTTAGACAATAAATTTATCTGCCTAAAATATCATTTTAAAATCATGCTTCGAAAGAAGCTTACCTGACACCAAGTTCTTTCGAATATCAACAACATGCAATACGTCTATCAATGTGACCATTTTTCCGAAAGTGAATTTCAATTCAACAGTTCCTTTTCCCACAACCGTAGCAGAGGATGAGTTTCCCATATGCAAAACTTTATCGCCCTCCACTAATTCATAGGTCGTGAAAGAATTTTGATTACCTGATAGATGACGAGTTGCACCAGTGTCTATCCACCATTCCATTTGATCTCCCGCTACAAATGCTTCTGTGACCATTGCCACCAGTTCATTTTTTGTATTGTTATTTGCCTTTTCTTTCTTCTTTTTAGCTTTAAGAATTTTACAATCACGTGCATAGTGACGAAATTTATGACAATGATAACATTCATTCGATTTAGAATTAGAATTAGTACGCTTGAAATTTTTACTCTTCTTTGCTTTCAAAAATTTATTATTGGCAGGTTCCTTCTTGATCGATTTTTATTCAACAACATGAGGTTTCATGATGGGTTCCTTCAAGATGTTATTGTCACGATATCGTGTCTCTTGTTCAATTTGCAAGTGCTACAATAATTGTTCAAGAGTCAAATCTTCCTTCTTGTGTAAAAGTTTGCTTTTGTACTCTTTGCAAGATGGAGGAAGTTTTGAAACAATAGCATGAAAGTTTTCATCAAGAGCAATTCCAGATATAGCAATTTTATTAGCTATAAGTTGAAATTCTAGTACTTGTTCAGTGATTGATTTGTCATCAACCATTTTGAACTCCATATAATTTGAAACAAGAAATTTCTTTGAACTTGCCTCTTCTGCTAAATGAATAGCTTTAAGAGTATCCCAAATCTCCTTAGCAAATTTGCACTTAATATAATATTGATCATAATATTTATTGGACATTCCTCCAAGAATATAATTCTTGCATAAGTAATTATCATCTTGCCATTTGGCAATTTGTTCTTTAATTAAAGTAGCCTCGTCCATTGCTACCTTAGAACTAGGAGCCTCAAGACAAGGTTTCTCAAGAACATATGTCAACTTTAATCGTCTTAAAAAGAATTCCATCTTTCCACGCCATCTAGAAAGGTATTTTCCATCAAATATTTCAAAATTAGAATTAGGCAAATTTGGAACACTGTTTGTTATTGATGTGGATGTCATAGAGACAACTATCTTCAAATTGTTAATACAAATGAACAAGAATGATAAAAATACAAGGAATCCAAAACAAAACTTGCTTGGCTTAGAGGCACGTTAATACGTTTCTTGAAGATAGTTGGAGTCTCTCCCATGAGCAACCGGAAGAATAAATAACAACTCTATCTTCGGGATTCAACTAAGCCACAAAACAAGTAGCATTCAAGAATGCTGCTCTTCTATTCTTGAATTGGTGATTTCACCTTTTGATTAATGTCTCACAAGTGTTTTTTCAAGGGAAAGTAGTTTTGTTTGAATGCTTATCTTTTCAACCAAAAGAAACTCAATTTATAGGACAAAAGTTTTGTAAGAAAAAGACTTTTAATTAAATAGAATTTATTATAGGTTCATGAATTAAAAAGCCTCTTTCAAAATCATATAACGTAGAATTAAAACAAAAAAGAATGTTACAACTCACATTCATTATTTTGTTATTTCAAAACTTTTAACGGATGAATTTTGTTTCAAAATTAATTGAAACACTAACTCTTACAAGAACATGATCCCTCTTTCCTCTTCAAATCATAACTAAATATTCTTTAATATTTTTGCTTGATTAATTAACTTTATTTTTATGTTTTTTTGTTGTTGTTATTGTAAGGATTGTTTATAGTTTTCTAGCCAAATATCCAATGCAACAAGAGATGATTGGTTCCTTATCAACTTAGTTAATTGAAAAACCGCCAGTATATCTTATTTTTACTGATCTGAAATTCAATTTTGTCTAATAATCTCTTTCTAATGCAAAATATGTTGTTCAAAATAATAGTAATTATTAAAAGTAATGTTTATTAATAGAAGCATATTGCGAAACTTTTAATTAATTTGAAATTTCTAAGACAAGATAAACAGAAAATATGTCATATAATAAAATTAAATCATAAAAAATGGTGGAGGATTTTACTTAAATATACTTTTGTTTATTAAAAAAATACGTATGTTTTTTTACTTTTTCTCTTATTTTTTCTATTTATTTATTTTTATTAAATTTTTATCCTAAACTCACACCTCTTCATCTTTCATACTAACCTCTATACTTAATTAGTACTTATTAGTAATATCTATAACTTTCAACTTTATACCTTCATAACCCTCAATTACTTAATGTTCTAGCTTGTGACATCTTAAAATCACATCAAAATAATATTTCTATCCGAACATATTTATTTTGAGTTTAATTGTCCTCTACTTTAATTTTATAGTGCAAAAGCTATCGATAAAGATTACTTTATGTAATTATTTTTATTTCTATTAAGGAGGATACAAAATAAGATATATAAAAGAGCAAAATTGATTTGAATTTTTTTAAATGAAATTATAAGAGCAAGATCATTAATAAAAGTTAGCATAAAAAACAATTCTCGAAAAAGAGTAAAATGTGTTTATGGATAAACTTAGTGGCGGGAGATAGTCAAAATTATTATAAAGTTATTTTTAAATTTTCAATAAAATATGAATCATAAAAAATATAAGAAAAATTAGTTAAGAGAATTCATTTTTGACATTTTGCATAAATTAGTAAAAAGCTAATGACAAGTTAACTTGATTAGGTTAAGATACGATGCTAATTGTTACTGTATTTTTTTAATATGAATTAGTAAAAAAGTTAAAAACAAGTTGACTTGATTGTTTTAAGATACGATGCTAATTGTTACTGTTTTCTTAGTGAAATTAGATAAGCAAAGATGAAAAAAATGAAAAAGAAAATACGAAAAAGGGAGAATCGAAAAATAGTGGTGGAATTATTTCTTTTGATATTTTTTTTAAAAAAAATTAAAAGACGAAAAGTCCCACTTTAAATTTTTTACAAAATATCAAAGGTGACCATATTTAATTTTGAGAACTCATTCAAATGGATAATAAAGTCACAAATTCTTAATTATTATATTATAACTAACATAAAATAATAGCTACTATTCAACCCAAAAAGAAGTACAGATATTAGACAGTGCTAATTTAAGGATTTTTTAAAAACTTTTTGATAAAATCAATTCATGAATCAAGTTAAAATTATAAATATAAGTGTTAAAATTTGTTATCTAATCTATTTGAATTTGAAAGTTAAAAAAAATTAAAACTTTTTTACACCTCGCGTAGCGCGGCTAAGTTTACTAGTAGTAATATGTAAGTGGGGATGTTTCAAGTGCCAAAGCAGGTAGCGTGTCGACATGCTTGCTTTGGCATTTAAAGGGTAGTTTGGTAATTTTTTGTGGTTTGTGTTTTAATTTGTTGGTCTAATTTTTAATAAAAATACTATAAATCATGACAATTTTAAAATATTTAAAAGAAATGTAAAAAGATTGGTTGAGTCTAGAAATACTATTGATGTCACATAAAATGGGACAGAAGATGTAACATGTATTATTTGAAAATTATGTAAAAAAAATACTTTAAATCTCAAAAATTAACAACTTAAAAATAAACAAATAATTTAATTGACTTTTGAAAATCTTTTTGTGCTACATAAATTAGGACAAAGAGACTTATAAATTATTTGATATTTAAGTAAAAGTACTATAAAATCAATTAGTAACTTCAAATATTTAAAATGCATAAGAAAAGTTCGATTGACTCTCAAAATTTTGTTAGTCATAAATTGGGACAAAGGGAGTAACATGTATTATTTAAAAAATACATAATTTTATTTTATAAATTATACTCACTCTATTTCATATTAACTGAATTTGTGAGACAATGCACATTTATTAAGAAAATCATTCACGGACAAAATTTAAATCATACTTTCCACTATTGTCCTTTGTGAAATCATAAATATAACTTTGTATGTAGAGCAATTTATCTCCCATAAAATATCAAATTTCATTAAATAAAATAGCAAATATGGAAAAAATTTCAAACATCTATCTTGAACTTTGAAAAACTCAATTATTTTGAACAATGAAAAAAAAACCCCAAAAATTAATACAAAATAGAAGGA
Organism: Solanum gracilifrons; assembly: GCA_029582605.1. Taxonomy (NCBI): domain Eukaryota; kingdom Viridiplantae; phylum Streptophyta; class Magnoliopsida; order Solanales; family Solanaceae; genus Solanum; species Solanum gracilifrons. The sequence continues at coordinate 9,299 of JAJOOH010018025.1, forward strand.
GTATTAATTAGCGACTTAAAATATCGAAAAATCATATTAAACTTGACTGAATCTCCAAATTCTATTTTTGTCCCATAAATTAAGACAAAAAGTAACATATTAGATCTCATACTAGCAGAGACTCATATATATATATATATATATATAAATAGTTAGTGACTTAAAATATCTAAAAATCATATTAAACTTGACTGAATCTCCAAATTCTATTTTTGTCCCATAAATTAAGACAAAAAGTAACATATTAGACCTCAATACTAGCAGAGACTCATATATATATATAAAATAGGAGAAGAAAAAACTCCACATGTCAGCGCCATAAATTTTTAAAATTTTAAAAAATAAATAATAAAAATATTATATATCTAATTATATATTATAAATTAAAAATTTTAAATAAAAATAGACACATGATCAACTGACACAAATAATTACAAATTTTAACATTTAAAAAAAAATTAATATTTTTTAAAATCTAATTTATAAATTAGCAAAAAATTGATTTTTTTAAAAACCATTTAATCTATGATAGATTCAATCTTTTTTCAAAAAAAAAACAAATTTATAAACTTTTAAAACAAAAAAAAAAACGGCAGTTCCATAATTTATTTAAGCTGAATTAACAAATTAATTTAGAATCTGAAATTAAAAATTTAAAATTATTTAAATTTGAAAATATTTGTAATGATAAGAGTAGTTACGCATGATGGAGTCTTTTTAAACATAATTTATACTTTATTTAACAAAATTAATTTACAATATGAAATTAAAAATTAAAATTATTGAAATTTGAAAATCTTTCCAAAGAAAAAGGATACTTTTTAAATTTTTAATAAAATTAAATTCTTCATTTTTTAAAAGTACGAAATTTTACATCATACAAGTCTATATTTATCTAACTAACCAGATTTTAAAAAATAATCGTAATAACTTCCGACGTTTTTTTAAAGAAAGTATATAACTACCTCAAGAATGTTGCTAAAATTAAGAATTGCAAATTTATTTATTTTTACATATTTTAAAACACAAATCAGTTTTGCCTATTTTTCTGTAATTATATTTCCACAAAATATATGGGAGATAATTGCATGTACAAATAATGATGCTATATTTTAGGAATTATTGTTTGTAGTTATTTTTTTGTGGAAAATTATCATATATTTTTAATGCTAAATATTTAAATTAATTATTTACTACTATTTTTTTATATCAATTTCTTTATAGATTGTTTATATTAATTGTTTACCAACTTGAATTTAGAGTGATTAATCAGTTTTATTAGATAAAATTTTAAAATTTAATTTGAAAACCGTTTTAAAATGGTTACAACTTCACATGTTTTATCTCACTTAGATCAAATTTTTTACAGGAGTTTTCAAATTCAAATATACCTTTTTTCATTCCACATTTTTCTCATGCATTATCATACATAATATTCTCGTTACTAACCCCAACGATTACACTACTAATATTGATGTATATATATTATTTTAACTATATCCAATTTTGAATTTTTACGATTTATAGATTTTTAATGTGCATATTTTATGTTTTAATCAAAGTAGTGGTGTCATAAGACTAAATTGGAGAAGAAGCTCTCAAATACAGAAGTAAGCAAAAGAGCAATGAAGAAGGGGAAGTATGCTTCATAATATATATTCAAAGCACAAAGTACGAACTAACACTTATTTTTTTGCTTCTCATGAGTGTATTTTTTAGAGGTTTATGTGATATTTTTTTTTTGTATTTTTTTTTTTTAATTATTTAAAGATTTGTCTTCATGAAAAGTTATATTTTATATAATTAGCATATTATATCGAAAATACTTAATGTGTACAACATGCAGGATTTTAAATCTAATTGCAGTACAATATTTCACGCGGAAAAAATGAACTTGATTCGTATTTATTTAGTTGTGTGAAATTTGTTCATATATCTACTAGAAAATGTAGTTCCTTGAATGTTTTTCCTTAATTTATAAATAGGACAAAATGTATGTTTGATTAAAGCTTATGATTGGTCTAATTTCCTTTATTGATTACCATTATTTACCAACAAAATTGATATGGTTTGATCCACATGATTTTTTGAAGGATTGATGCGTGAAATCAATAAAAGTCGAGTGCCTTTATCTAAAGTACTTAGTATACAAATTATATATTGTCTTCATGTTAAATCAACATTTCTTTATTTTTTTTAAGGTTTCAACACATTGTTGTGGTTCTGCTTTACTACTAATCCTTCTGTGCTTTGGAGATTTTGAAGATGTTGTGCTTATAAGATGTTCTTTTATTCATCCTAAAAACTAGAAAAGATACAACACAATGACAAAAAGTCAAGATTTAAATTTAAAAATTCATCGTAGAGATATAGATAGAAGTCAAAGAAACATGAAAGACGGTTACCTTCTGATAAATGTTATGTTTAAACGTTAAATCATCATTCATTACATTTGATATCTTTTTATCTTTAACTTCCAATGTCTTTGTGGAGGAAATGAATGAAAACCTACCCCATTTTGGGGGTGATCCACTTCTAAATAGATGAACGATGAACGAATGGATGATAATCTTCATGTTAGAGAAGTAGAAAGTTCAATCCACCAACTCATGTTCATAAACTATGAAACAGATGTAAAATTCAAATGAAGCATGACTATGTACTTTTAAGGTATTTTCTATTTATTATTATTATCACTTGATAAATCGCTAATTGATTTTTGAAGAAAAAAATAGTATCTTTTGGTTTGAATTTTTGTTAGCAACTATGAAATGACCGGAAATGAAAACTTTTCTGTTTTCTCAATAGAACAAAAACATTAATGAATGACTAAATATTCATAATTTTCAAGGACAAAATCACATCTTGAACAGTTTTTTTTCTTCTACTTAAATATCCACCAATTTATATGCTCATTGTTATGTCCTTTAGTTAAAGATTATTTAGCAAATTATGTGTGTCAAAAATAAGTGATGGAGTTACCATTTCAAATTATTTGAAATGTATACTTTTTATTTGAGTCGTGTCCTTTAGTTATAAATTTATATTTTATTATTATTTTTGTTTCATAATATTTGAATTTGTTTAGATTGGAGTATAATAGTTATTACATTATTATTTTATATTGGTAGTTAAATACTACCCGATAAATTAATTTACTATTAACTATTATAATATATAATTATGCTAAATATACTAATATTCTTTCATATAAATCTTACAATATCATTTTATAATAAGCGTGATTTTGAAATTGTTCAATAAATCTATTATGATTATATTTATCAAGTAACCGCGCATTGCGCAGGTATGTATACTAGTCTATCTATATATAATAGGAGAGGAAAAAGTGTCACATGTCAGCACAACAAAAATTCAACAATTATAAAATTCAAAAATTCAAAAAATAACTTAAAAAAGAGAAACGCTGATAGAATAGTTAGTGGGGAATTTTAAGGGGTGGTTTTAGTGCCCCATAATAATTTCAAATTTAAAAATAAATATTAAATATGAAATTTTTAATTGTGAAGTGAGGATAGTTATTAGTTTTAAAATTTTAAAAAAAAAATATGCATCGCGTTGATTAAAAGAATTTTAAGGAGTGGTTCTAGTGGTTAGTTATTAGTTTAAAATTTAAAAATACAACATCTTTATTTATAACAAAAAATGCAGATGATGATAATAATATATATATAATAACAATAATGTATAACTTATATATAATAGGAGAAGTAAAAAGTAATAATTATATATATATTATAATTAAAAGGATGGGAAAAGCTCCCTCCTAAAGCCAACTGAACCCTAAGAATATGCCAATTAATCATTAAAAATATA
>JAJOOH010018026.1:0-13660 GCA_029582605.1 Solanum gracilifrons
AAAAGAGTCCCGAGATGATTACCTTAGTTAACCAAGTGTAAACCTTGAAGAAACTCCAATAACTATAAATTTATATCTTCAAAAACTTGCTCCAAACGCAGCTAATAGAAGGGGAAAACGATTACCACGTGTAAAGATCACGTTTCTAGGCACGGGGGTAATCTTTAATGGTAGAAATCGTCGAAAACTTACCTTCATCATGAAAGTACTCCATAGGAACCTTCTCTTAAGCTTTATTTCTAGTTTGGAAGTAAAATGAAATGTATTCATGTCTTAAAACGTTGAGTAAGCCGACATACCACATTTTAAACCCGACCCGGATCCGACCCGGATTCTGCCCCGACAGTCCGTAGTAAAACCCTCATAACTTTTTACTCCGATGTCGGTTGGATACGGGGTTTTGTGTGTTGCAAACTAGACTCATAGGCCTTTGATTTAATGAGTGATAGGCCTTCTAACTCTTTGTATATTGGGAGAAAACATCCAAGACATTTGACCCAAAGTTAAGAAAATATTATTAGAGAAACTTCGATAACTTTTGCCGACTTTAGTTTCACTAATTTTCTTGACTTCCAAACTTAACATACGACCCTTGTGCTATTATAATACCTCATAACACACTATTCTTAGCATGTTTTACACTATTAGGCTTATCCACAAGGTATGGGACAAGTTAAACCTTTCAAACGGGTGAAGTTCTACCCGAGCCATTTCTTTTCTCATGAACTTTGTTTGAGGGGCTCCTTTGACCTAAAACTTTAGTTTAGTTCCTTGATATTGCCACCTACTTGCAATCTTAATCTCCAATGTACGATACAAAGTCATATACACCTTATATAACCATGCCATACTACGCCACATATATTATGCATGATTAGAGAAAAAAAAAAAAAACTACCAGATCTTACAACTAGATCTTCACACTTGGTACACAAGCTAATGTTCTAATATGCTAGACAATATTTCATTAACCTCACTGCCAAATCTTATGGTCTAACTATAATTTATTGAGCTATACTTTAATCTAACAATTTGAAAAACCACAAACATTTCCTTAATTATATGCTACAGTTAACTTACCTCATCCTATATGCAGGCGTGAAGTCATAAAAAGGGGGAATGAAAATATTACAACCACACCAAGTAAGGTAATGAAAAAGGCCACGTTAGTGTTGCAATTATAAGATAACGGTGAATCGCTAAACTGGATGGAAAAAAAGTTGAGGTAAAATATTAAACAACTAATGTATATTTGAATACTATATATTAGGTTAGATTTGAAAGAGAATGCACCTATTATGATGCTGAGGAATCTGAATCCAGCAAATGGCTTATGCAATGGGACACGATTAATTTGTAGAGGTTTTGACAACAATGTCATACATGCCGAAATAACCACAGGAGAATATGCAACAAAACAAGTGGTTATACCAAGAATCCAATTATCACCGCCGGAGAATGAAAGATATCATTTTAAATTTATTCGCAAGCTATTTCCAATACATTTCTGTTTTGCAATGACAATAAATAAATCTCAAGGTCAAACAATCCCTACTGTTGGATTGTATCTTCCGCGACATGTTTTCTCCGATGGACAGCTATATGTAGCACTATCGAGGGGAATCTCAATGACCACGACAAAAGTATTGGTAATGACTGAACAACCAGATACGACGATGGGCACATATACAAAAAATATTGTATACAAGGAAGTATTAGGTAAGAGACGATTGTTATCTTTTAAAGTGTAATTAATTAGGAACAAAACCAACACATTACATGAACCTAATGAAAATGTCATTGGTTGTATTTGATAGGTTCGGTTGAAGAAGAGAAAAGTTGAGCATCAACATGCAATTTATGAAGAAAATACAACTATTGTGTAGACTTAGATATTGGTAATTACAAATGACTTGCAAATCCGGGAAAGTATCATCTATTTATGGACAGCATCATAAAGTTACATGCATCAAATTCAAGACGATCAGACGAGCGTAATCGAGTACTGTTCAGAAATAGAAAATTGGAAATTGAGAAGCGTCCATACAAATTATTATCTTACATATTGAATATATTTAACAATGTAGTATGCATACAATTAACTGTAAAATTATGTATACGAGACTGTTCTAATACTTACAGAAATATATTATGACAAAAAAGTTAGCTTACTGTTTCAGACTTAATCATATGACAAGATAAGGCCACCACGTGCAACGCATGTATAGTAAATCTAGTAGCTATATATGTGGTGCAGATCCTCCTATGTTTATAGAAAAAAATTATCAGATATGGGTGAAAAAGATGAAGCTTTATCTCAAAGCTCTTAGTCTATGGGAAACAATTGAAAGTGAAGATGATCCTCCTCCACTTTGACTAAATCCAACAGTTGCACAAATGAAGATTTATGAAGATGCAAAGTCAAGGAAACCAAAGGCTCTCACATATCTTTATTTAGCACTTTCAGATGTGATTTTCGCAAGAATAATGGTTTGTGGAACACCTAAAGAAACATGAAAGAAGATAAAAGAGGAGTTCAATGGAAGAGACAGAGTGAAGACTATGAAATTCTTAACTCCCAAAAGAGAATTTAAGATGTTAAGGATGAATGAAGGAGATATTGTGAAAAAGTATTATGCCAAACTTGTGGAGATTGTAAACAAAATAAGTCTATCTGGTTAAACCAATTCAGACTAAAAGGTGGTGGACAATATGATGATAAGCTTACCAGTAAGGTTTGAGTCTAATATTTAAACAATAGAGGAATCTTGTGATATAAAGACTTTATTTGTAGCGGAATTGATCAGCAAGTTGCAAGCTCTAGAACAACGATTAAGTATAAGAGATAAATAAGTGGGCTAAAGTGGCATTTCAGGCAAAGCATAAAGGCAAGCAGTCTTTGAAGGACAATTGGAGGATGTATGAAGATAAAGTAGTAAAGTGAAAAACATGGAAGGAACCTTCAAAGAAAGGAAAGTTTCCACCTTACAACCATTGCAAAAGAACAAATCATCAAGAAAATGAGAATTGTTGCTTCAACGGAAAGCCATCGATCCAATGCAAATTTTGTAGAAAAATGGGTCATATTGAAAAGAATTATAGGTTCAAGCAGAATCAACCACAACAACGTCATGTGTAGCAAGCAAATTTTACTGAAGAGTCAGAAAAGGAAGAAGAAAGCTTGTTAATGGCTTCTCATGAAGCAAACACAACCAAAAATATCCTCATGGTTCATAGATAGTCAATGTACGAGTCATATGTCACACATTGAGTTCATGTTTCACACACTTTGACAAGGAAATCAAAACTGAAGTTAGGATTGGAAATGATGAAACAATAGATGCACTTGGAAAGGGTTCATTTGCCTTTCAGACTACACAAGTTACAAAGTCTATACATGATGTGTTGTATGTTCCTTGTTTAGCATGTAACTTTTTATGTGTTAGTCAAATGATGTCCAAATGCTATTCCTTATTTTTTAAGGGCAAACATTGGTTTTTGGCACTGAAGATAGTTTGATTGTTAAAGTAGAAATGGTGGATGGAACTTTCCTTTAGGATGAGAAGTTTGATAGTGCAAATTTTGCAAGTACGGGTGAGTCATGGTTGTGGCACAAAAAGATATGGGCATTTTTAACTATGCTACTTTAAAGTCTATGTATGAAAACCGGTTGACTAAGATTTACTTGAGATCTCACTGTAAAATTTGTGAGTCATGTGAGATGGGTAAGGTACACAGTAAAGCATTTCCTAAAAGTGCTACCTGGAGGACAACTAAAAAACTTGAATTAGTTTACACTGATGTGTGTGGACCTATACAGACATCATCTTTGGGACAAAATAAATATTTTGTGCTCTTTATTAATGACTTTAGAAGGATGACTTGGGTGTATTTTCTGAGTAATAAATCTCAAGTATTTTCAGTTTTAAAGAAATTTAAAGCTTTTATTGAAAGACAAAGTGGTGGTAAGCTGAAGTTTTTGAGGTCAGACAATGGTGGTGAATACACTTCAAACAAGTTCAATAAGTATTGTGAAGGTATGGGGATTGATCACAAGTTGACCATAAGCTATTCACCTGAACAAAATGGAATCTCGGAGAAGAAGAACAATACTGTTGTTGAAATCACTAGATGTTTGTTGCTTGAAAAGAAACTACCACAAAGCTTTTGGGAAGAAGTTGTTTATACTTTAGTGTATTTGTTAAATAGGTTGCCAACTAAAATTGTGGATAGAAAATTTCCTATTGAGGCATGGAGTGGAATAAGACCATTTGCGAAGTGATAGAAATGAAAAGTAATGTAGATAGAGTAGAGCAGAGGCAGAATGTGAAAAAGAAATTTCTTGACGGTGTTTTTTTCACTGCTACGACAGTCCTTGATAAAACTAATACATAGGAAAAAGTGAAGCTAAAATTTAGAAACTACTACACCAAGATTTTCTCCTAAAAACTTGATAACAACCCACATTTAAAACTACTTCCTAAAGACTAGGACAAACATAATAATAAACATTTTATTCCTAACATGACTTATTAAAACTAACACCCTCCCTTAAACTAAAAGCTTTCAAGCTTCAATTTAACTTCTTCTTCTTGAACTCTTTCATGCACATCAACCTCCTCAGATTTTGGAAAGTGATAAACTTGAGAGGTTTAGTAAAAATGTCCGCCAACTGATCTTCATTTCGGCATTACTGTAGCTCTATTGTTCCTTCATTATTGAGATCTGGCAAGAAATGATACTTCACATCAATGTGCTTGCATCTTCCATGTAACACATGATTTTTCGATAGCTTGATGGCAGAGTTATTGTCACAGAAAATTGTAGCTGCTTTTTCTTGTTTGAATTGTAGTTCTTCAAGAATCCTCCTCAACCAAACAGCTTGGCAAGCACAAGTTGTAGCAACAACAAATTCCGCTTTAGTACTAGATAAAGTGACAATTTTTTGCTTCGTAGAAGACCATGAAACAACTGTTGTTCCTAGTAAATAAACATAGCCTGGAGAAAAGAACACTAATGAAGATAAAGTAGAGCAGAGGCAGTATGTGAATTTTTTTTTCTTGACGATGTTTATTTTATTGATGCGACAGTCCTTTTATAAAACAAATACATAGGAAAAGCAGAAGCTAAAATTTAGAAACTACTACACCAAGATTTTCTCAAAAGAACTTGATAACAACCCACATTTAAAACTACTTCCTAGAGACTAGATCAAATATAACGATACACATTTTATTTCTAACATGACTTATTAAAACTAACACGAAGCACTTAAAAATATTTGGTTCGATTTGCTATTCTCATGTTCCTTCGGTCAAAAGAAGAAGACTTGAACTGAAAGGTGAATTAGGGATCTTCATTGGTTATTCATTGCAAGCCAAGGGTTATAGAGTTTTCAACTTGCTAACAAAAAGTGTTTCAATTAAAAGAGATATAGTAGTGAATGAACATTCTTATTAGAATTGGAATAAGGAGCAAATTGAGAAAGATATGCAGGTTTTTAGAAAGTTCGTCCGCTGCCTGAAATCCAATTATTTGTCTTTGAAAATAAAAAAGAAGATGAAGATGAAGACGAAGAATCGTCACTTGATTTGCCAATTTTGAAGACAAGGTTCCTTTATGAGATATATCAAATGTCACGCCCCGAGCCTACACTCTGGACGTGGCCGGCACTCGAAGACCATTGCTGGCCCCCAAGCGAACCCTTGGCCTGACTTCTTAACTCGGCGGAAACCTAACTCAACGGAATAACTCAATGCAATGCAAGGTTATAAAACAACCTAACTGAGGCATAACATGCCAAAAGGCAACTCGTGTCTCAAAATAGAATATTTGCATATATACATAGATGAGAGACTCAATACTAACTGACTGACTGACTGTCTATGAAGTCTCTAAACAACTGACATGGATGTTGGGACAGACCCCGCAAGATCCTAACAAAACAAAACCAAGAGAACAAAATAATCGAGTCCTCCGGAATGCAAAGAAGCTCACCACTGACTCTGGAGTGCTCAGCTGGATCAACGGGGTGCAGAATGCTGATCCTGGGTACCTGTGTCTGCATCATAATAAGATGCAGGCCAAATGGCATCAGTACATTGAATGTATGAGTATGCGAGCTGGAAAACTAAGCAACATAGGCTAGAAGGAAATCTAGAAAAAACTGAATAACTTACCTGGCTCAACTCAACTCAACCTGACTGACTCCTTTCAAAATAAGGCAATTTAAAACAAGTGTGATATAAAGAAAAGCTATTTAAAACATGTAATAACCTCTGTGTGTATACAAAGATACAATAAACCTGAGATGTATATAGAAATACAAATGAACTGATGTATATAAAAATACAATAATTTATGTGGGAGTTTCTCTAACCGACAACCATCATATAAGATCTATAGTGATGATACAACGATCAACCTCACGCTACCAGAGCATCCTATACTCGTCCAAAGGTATAGGACCTGAACTGCCTAATGGATCTACTAGTCTAATTTGAAAAGGATTAATCTGAAAAGTATGAACCTCTTTTACCCAAGATGGCTACATGGTTCTATAGGGGCTGTGGGTTCTTTGAACGCTCCCCCAATTCGATGCTCAATACTACTCCCAAAAATGTACTGGCTCTTATATTTTTTAAAACATATTTCTTCCTGCTGATTTGAGATAATTACTCAAAACTTAGCTCAAAGGCTATCTTGGAAATCTCAGTTTCCTCTCTTGATTCAGTTAGAAAGCGATTACTCTTTTTCTGGAAAACTAGCCCGAAGGCTCTTTGGAAATCTCAGTTTCCAATCTTGTTTAAATGTGAAAACATTTCTTTAAAACTTCTTTGGGAATACTTAGTTCCCTAATAACTTTTGAGAAATGAACTCAACTTTATACTCTTAGCTCAACTTGAAACTCTATACTCTTTACTTAACTTGAAACTCGAGCCTTAAAATGAAGTTAAAACGTTCAATAAAGACTCTTGAACAACTTTGAAAACTTCCTTTAACTTACTTCTTAACTACTAGACTTACTTCTAAATTCACTTGACTTTGGTCCTAACTCGCCGTGAATTTGATTATCGATTCAAGGTATATGATCACATGATTATGGATGAGTTCTTGACGTTTAGACGTACCTTGGAGTGGTGAAAACTACTATAAAACATAGGTACATTACTAAGGAACATGTATGAAAAAGTAGGGAATGAAAGGGAAAGGTTGGCGTCGTTGATGCTCTAAAAGGCGCAGGGCGCCAGCCCTCAAGCTTCAGAAGGTCCTGCTGGGAGCTCTGCTAGGCGCGCCGCCCTAAGGGCTGGACTTCAGAGTCCCTTTTGGGGCGCGCTGGCTGACGCGACGCCCCAGCCCTCTTTCTCGAAAATTCGTCTTTTCTCCTTCATTTTTCCAACTCTAAACCACCTTAACTTCAAAGGTTCCATCCCCAAACACTTGGAATCATAATACCCCTCAACATACACTAGATTCAACTCGAAATCACAACCGGAAACATGTACCAAGACAACAAGAACTTTAACACAATCACAAGACTTCAATAACCACAACAACAAGGCTTCAACAAACACAACCAAATCTTTTCTCGGAAATAAAACGAGTTTGGCATGTGGGGTAAAGAACCAACCCAATACTATGATTTCACATACCTTAATAGGGATCACCCCCGACGAAAACCACGACGATCTTTACGGAGTTTGCTTCTTCTTCTCCTTTCTCCTCTTATCTCTTTTTCTCTCAAGAACCCTAACTCTCACTTTAAAAAGGAAAAACTGATTTAAAATCAGTCTAAAACTTTAATATATCTCCAAAAGAAATGGTTAGGGAAAAGACCAAAATACCCTTACAAATTCGGACTAAACTGCCCTGTGCGGCTGTGCCAACAGCCCAACTTCCAAAGGGCATAACTCGCTCATACGAACTTGGAATCGAGCAAACTCGGTGTCGTTGGAAAGATCATTCCACGGGCTTCGCAAAAATAACTGGAACTACACCTAAAACATCCTGAGATAGGAGTTATGACTGTTCAAAATTGGCCAAAAACTCACTTTTTTCCATACTCAGCAAATTTCCAGATTTTGAATTTTTCCAAAAATGACTAATTCCAATTCCAAGTTTTTTCATAGTTATTTCAAATTGCAAGACATCACAATATCTCCCCCTTGGGAACATTCTTCCTTGAATGAGGTTACTCTTACAAGGCTAAGGGTGTAACATCAATTCAAACACCCAACAAGCAACCATGCAACAACAACAACAACAACAACAACATGCTCACTACAATTTAAAGAGAACTAATAAGGAAATTATTACCTTGATCTGCATTTCCTCCGGATTCAAAGAGATATGGGTATCTCCTCTTCATGTCCTCTTCGGCTTCCCAAGTAGCTTCCTCAACAAATTGGTTCCTCCAAAGGACCTTAACTGATGCTACATCTTTCGTTCTCAACCTACGAACTTGGCGATCTAAAATCTGAACAGGAATCTCCTCATAAGATAAGCTATCCTTGATCCTAACACTTTTAGTCGGCAGGATCAATGAAGGATCGCCTATGCACTTCTTCAACATAGAGATATGTAATATCGGATGAATCGCTACTAGTTCCTGTGGTAACTCCAACTCATAAGCAACATTGCCAAACTTTTTGACTCTGCGATAAGGTCTAATATATCGGGGACTAAGTTTCCCCTTCTTACCAAACCTCATAACCCCCTTCATGGGTGAAACTTTCAAATATACCCAGTCATCTACTTCGAACTCTAACGCCTTTCTCCTAACATCAGTGTAGGATTTTTGATGACTCTGTGCTGTTTTCAACCTTTCTTGAATCACTTTCACCTTCTCCAAAGCTTGGTGAACTAAATTTGGTCCTATCAGTCTTGCTTCACCAACTTCAAACCATCCATAGGAGATCTACATCTTCTCCCATAAAGAGCTTCATATGGAGCCATCTGGATGCTAGAGTGATAATTGTTGTTGTAGGCAAACTCAATGAGAGGTAGGTGATCATCCCAATTACCTTTGAAATCGATCACACAAGACCTTAACATATCTTCTAAAGTCCGAATAGTGAGCTCTGCTTGCCCATCAATCTGAGGATGAAAGGCAGTACTTAAGTTCACTTTTGAACCCAAGCCTTTATGAAAAGATTTCCAAAACTATGCAGTGAACTGTGCACCTCTATCTGAAATAATAGAGATTGGGACTCCATGCAGTCTCACTATCTCTTGAATATATAACTTGGCATAATCTTCTGCTGAATGGGTAGTCTTTACTGGCAGAAAATGGGCTGACTTTGTCATTCTGTCGACAATCACCCAAATAGAATCATGCTGTCTACGAGACCTTGTCAACCCTATGATAAAATCCATATTGATCATCTCCCAGTTCCATTCCGGAAGTTCTATCCTCTGAGCCAAACCACTGGGCCTTTGGCGCTCAACTTTCACTTGTTGGCAATTTGGACACTTAGCAACAAACTCTGCAATGCCCTTCTTCATGCCACTCCACCAATAAAATTCTCTCAAGTCACGATATATCTTTGTGGAACCCGGATGAATGGAATATCTGGAGCTATGAGCTTCCTCCATAATCCTCTCTTAGAGTCCATCTACCATAGGTACACAAAATCTACCTTGATATCTCAAAACACCATCTCCCCCTTGTTCAAAAGCTAATACTCTTTGCTTTTGAACATTTGCCTTCAACTCAAGCAAAATGGGATCTTGATCTTGTTTCTCTTTCACTTCTGACACAAGTGATGACTCGGCCTCGCTCGCCACTTCTATTCTTCTTTCTGCGGAATCCATAAGTCTGATTCCCAGGCGTGCCAGTCTGTGCACATCTTTTGCTAACTCTCTCTTTCCTTCTTCAATATGGGCGGTGCTACCCATAGACAACCTGCTTAAAGAATCATCAACAACATTAGCTTTACCTGGGTGGTAAAGAATACTCAGGTCATAATCCTTGAGTAATTCTAACCACCTCCTCTGTTTGATATTAAGCTCTTTCTGAGTAAGCAGATATTGAAGGCTCTTGTGATCAGTGAATATGTCAACATGCACACCATACAAGTAATGACGCCATATCTTCAAAGAAAATACTACAGCAGCCAACTCTAAGTCATGGGTTGGGTAGTTCTTCTCATGAACTTTCAACTATCTGGAGGCATAAGCTATAACCTTGCCATTCTGCATTAAGACACAACCCAAACCAATTCTAGATGCATCACAATACACCACAAACCCCTGAGTACCTTCTGGTAAGGTTAAAACTGGAACAGTAATCAACCTCTTTTTCAATTCCTGAAAGCTTTTCTCACAAGCTTCAGACCATTGAAATTTCACTGTCTTCTGAGTCAACTTGGTCAAAGGAGATGCAATAGACGAGAATCCCTCTACAAACCTTCTATAATAGCCAGCTAATCCCAAGAAACTCCTAATTTCAGTTGGAGATGTGGGTCTAGGCCAATTATGCACTGCCTCAATTTTTCGAGTATCAACCTTAATTCCATCACTAGACACAATGTGGCCTAGGAATGCCACCGACTCAAGCCAAAATTCACACTTGGAGAACTTGGCATACAAATCCTTGTCTTTCAAAGTCTGAAGAACAATTCTGAGATGACTAGCATGATCTTCTTCATTCATCGAATAGATTAGTATGTCATCAATGAAGACGATAACAAACATATCTAAATAAGGTTTGAAGACTCTATTCATAAGGTCCATAAATGTTGCCGGTGCATTGGTCAAACCAAAGAACATGACCAAAAACTCATAATTACCGTATCGGGTTCTGAAAGCTGTCTTTGGAATATCACATTCTCTTACTCTTAATTGATGATAGCCTGATCTAAGGTCAATTTTTGAAAAACAAGTGGCACCTTGAAGCTGATCGAAAAGATCATCAATCCTCGGAAGAGGGTACTTATTCTTGATGGTAACCTTGTTCAACTGGCGGTAATTTATAAACATTCTAAGGGAACCATCATTCTTTCTCACAAACAAGATCGGAGCGCCCCAAGGTGAGACACTTGGTCGAATGAAACCCTTATCTAGGAGATCTTTCAACTGCTCTTTCAACTCTACTGGTGCCATTCTATAAGGCGGAATAGAGATAGGAAGAGTATCTGGAATGAGATCTATGTCAAACTCTATTTCTCTCTCAGGAGGAATTCCGGGTAGATCATCAGGAAAAACTTTTGGAAACTGTCTTACTATAGGAACTGACTGAAAATGAGGTATCTCAACACTAAATTCATTAACTCGGACTAAGTGATAGATATAACCCTTTGAAACTAACTTTCTCGCCTTAAGGTACGAAATGAAATGACCCTTAGGCACTGCTGAACTACAACTCCACTCTATAACTGGCTCATTCGGAAACTGAAACTTGACCACTCGAGTTCTACAGTCTAATGATGCATAATAGGCATGAAGCCAATCCATACCTAAAATGACATCAAAATCTACCATGTCTAACTCAACCAAATCAACCATGGTGCTCTTGTGATTGATGGAAACAGGACAATCACGATAAACTATTTCTGCTAGAATAGACTCCCCAACAGGTGTAGAAACACAAAAGGGTTCACAAAGTTTTTCATGAAGAACATCAAACTTATTTGCAACATAAGGAGTTACAAAAGATAAACTGGCTCCTGGGTCCAACAAAGCATACACATCAAAAGCGAAGACTTTGATCATACCAGTGACAACATTTGGAGAGTTATCTTGCTCATGGCAACTGGTGATTGCATAGAGGCGGTTTGCTCCTCTGTCGGTACTAGAAGTAGCTCCTCTAGGTGCCGTCCTGTCTAGTGGAACAATTGAAGAAGACTATGCTCTATTGCCCCCATTACCATGCCTGTTCTTTGGACACTCTCGCATGAAATGTCCATTCTGTCCACACTTGAAACAACTAATGGAGCCCTCTCGACAAATACCTGAGTGGTTCCTACCACACTTGGCGCAGGCAGGAGGCTTACTACCCCCTTGCGCCACACTGCCCGAAGATTGTGCTGGTCTAGCCTTGAAGTCCTTCGAATTCTGCCCATTATATTCACCTCTGTATCTGGGTGTAGGTGTTCTAGCAGATGATAGAGCAGGTCCCTTTTTCCTTTGCTGAAAGGAAGAATGGTTCGCATTACCTTTCTGCTGCCCGGACTCACTACCGGCCTTAGCTCTCTTATTTCTGAACTCTTCCTTGTCCCTCAACTTCTCTTCCTCAACCTGTTGCACATAAATCATCAACCTTGATATGTCCATGTCTTCGATAAGCATTGCAGCCCTACCTTCCTTACTCGACAGACGAGATAGCCCAGCAACAAACAAGCTCATTCTACTCCTCATGTCCGCAACCATCTCCGGAGCATAGCGGGATAATTGTGTGAACTTCAAACTGTACTCATGAACATTCAAAGACTCCTGCTTAAGTGTGAGGAACTCAAGTACCTTGGTCTCTTTCAATTCTCGAGGAAAGAAACGCCCCAAGAAAGCTTCCTCAAAATAGGCCCAATTCGCAGGTGGTGCATTGTCAGCTCTGTTCCCTTTCCACTGATCGAACCAAGTTCTAGCAACATCCTTCAATTGATACGTAGCTAGTTCAACTCGCTCAATATCTGCCACATGCATCACATCAAAAATCTTTTTTAGCTCCTCAATGAAGTTCTTTGGATCCTCAGTAGTACTCGAACCCATGAAACTCGGAGGATTCATCCCCAAAAACTCCCGAATCCTTGAAGTGTCAGCTCCTTCATGTAGAGCTCCCCTCTGCTGACCAATCTGATTAGTTACAGCTTGACTCAGAATTCTAATTGCCTCTCTGAACTCGGCATTAGAAACTTCCCATTGATGTTGCACTCCTGGTGCATAAGGCAACTCTTGCTCCTCAACATAACGTCTAGGAAGACGCCCTCTGCCAACTCTTCGTGGAGGCATGATTATCTGAAACACGCGCAAGCATGAATTAGAAATAAACTTTTTAGAGAAAAACTCTAACGCACGAGGTGAGTGTGAAAGAAGTGCGAAATCTTTCTAAATGTTGCAGTTTTTCAATTATAGATGTGGCGCGCTTCACACTGATAACTAGGACTCTACAAACAAGGCTTCATAGACCTCCCTAAGACTCTTGAACTTTGGGCTCTGATACCATGTTTTTCACACCCCGAGCCTACACTCTGGACGTGGCCGGCACTCGAAAACCATTGATGGCCCCCAAGCGAACCCTTCGCCTGGCTTCTTAACTCAACGGAAATCTAACTCAACGGAATAACTCAATGCAATGCAAGGTTATAAAACAACCTAACTGAGGCATAACATGCCAAAAGGCAACTCGTGTCTCAAAATAGAATATTTGCATATATACATAGATGAGAGACTCAATACTAACTGACTGACTGACTGTCTATGAAGTCTCTAAACAACTGACATGGATGTTGGGATAGACCCCGCAAGATCCTAACAAAACAAAACCAAGAGAACAAAATAATCGAGTCCTCCGGAATGCAAAGAAGCTCACCACTGACTCTGGAGTGCTCAGCTGGATCAACGGGGTACAGAATGCTGATCCTGGGTACCTGTGTCTGCATCATAATAAGATGCAGGCCAAATGGCATCAGTACATTGAATGTATGAGTATGCGAGCTGGAAAACT
>JAJOOH010018029.1:0-12013 GCA_029582605.1 Solanum gracilifrons
AAAACACCCCCCCCCCCCCCCCAAAAAAAAAACACTCTGGGCCAAAAATTACGTGATTCTAAAGTGTCCAATCAATAATTTTTGGTAGGCGTGCCAAGAATTTACAGAAACACTTGAATGTCCCACTAACTTGTACGAACAGGTTTTCGAATTTCAACCACCTTGAGCCTGCTTTACATATTTCTTTCAGTGACTGGTATATGGACTCAGCTATAAAGCACTGAAGAAAAACAGGATTTAGTTACCCTCTTACTTCAATTCTGAGTCTAACTGAAGTCATAGGGAAGATGAACCTATTTTTGTGAATCTTTGTATCTGCAACCATTTTGATGTGGTATACCCTCCTTTTCAAAAAATGTATATATCCTTGTCATTATATGAATCTGTGACTTGCTATGGGTGATGACCAGGTCATAACACTTGATATGGGATTGCTTGTTGCTGGGACGAAATACCGTGGAGAGTTTGAGGAAAGACTGAAGAAACTAATGGAGGAAATCAAACAAAGTGATGAAATAATACTGTTTATTGATGAAGTACACACATTGATTGGAGCTGGAGCTGCAGAGGGAGCAATTGATGCTGCGAACATCTTGAAACCTGCCCTGGCTAGAGGCGAGCTACAGGTTTGTTATCCTCCTTGACCTGTAGTATGTCGTTCCTTGGAATTTCAATGAGAACTATGAAATCTACCTTAAATTTGGTGTTTAATCATTATCTTGATCCGAGTTCATCCTGGTAAAACTACAAAAAGAATTTCAAAGCTGGTGTAATTGAGAAGTATTTTGCTTGGTTTCACTTGTCAGTGTATTGGAGCCACAACCCTGGATGAGTACAGAAAGCACATTGAGAAAGACCCTGCACTGGAGAGGAGGTTCCAGCCAGTTAAAGTCCCTGAACCTTCTGTGGATGAAACCATACAGATCCTGAAAGGGCTTCGGGAGAGGTATGAGATTCATCACAAGCTCCGTTACACTGATGAGGCAATAGACGCTGCTGCCAAGCTTTCTCACCAGTACATCAGGTATTATTAATCATATATTCATTTTCCAAATTATCTTCCGGACTCAAGTTGTTGGTACATTTTGACTTTGGGATTTCATAGCAAACTAATTTTTTTCTCGTATGATTTAGATATATCCTTCCCAATAATAAAACTCTTAGGAGAAGCGTCTTTTCTTTTGTATCAGTGCCGGAATAGGCCTATGCACATTTTATCTCCTGAAAAATTGCACATTTATCTCCACTCCAAAAAAAATCATCTTAATTCCATGATTTATCTGAAGTAAAGCATGAATATGTTTTTGAGTTGAACCTTTGTTCCAGTGACCGCTTTCTGCCTGATAAAGCAATTGACTTGATTGATGAAGCTGGTTCCCGTGTTCGACTTCGTCATGCACAGGTATAAAGTACTCTCTTTGTCTTACTCTGTCCTTCCCTTTCTTCCTAATGGAGTCATGACCCGTTTTCCTGATACCATCTAGCTCCCTGAGGAAGCAAGAGAGCTGGAGAAGGAGCTTCGCCAGATTACAAAGGAGAAAAATGAATCTGTCCGTGGTCAAGATTTTGAGAAGGTGACTGGTTTCCTCTCGATCCTGTGCATAAAATTCCTCTGAACTGATTAATTTCTTATTGAAAGCATTGAGATGTTCAGGATGTGCAATTTTAATCCTCTCTATGTATTGGACAGGCTGGGGAGTTGCGTGATAGAGAAATGGACCTTAAGGCACAAATCTCAGCCTTGATAGACAAAAACAAAGAGAAGAGCAAGGCGGAATCTGAGGCAGGAGATGCAGCAGGTCCCGTAGTGACAGAGGCAGATATTCAGCACATTGTCTCTTCCTGGACTGGCATTCCTGTAGAGAAGGTCTCAACTGATGAATCTGATCGCCTCCTAAAAATGGAAGAAACACTTCATACCCGAGTCATTGGCCAGGATGAAGCTGTAAAAGCCATTAGTCGTGCTATCAGACGTGCCCGTGTTGGACTCAAGAATCCCAACCGACCTATTGCCAGTTTCATCTTTTCTGGTCCAACTGGTGTTGGGAAGTCAGAACTGGCCAAGTCTTTAGCAACGTATTACTTTGGTTCTGAAGAAGCAATGATTCGGCTTGATATGAGTGAGTTTATGGAGAGACACACTGTGTCTAAACTCATCGGTTCACCCCCTGGGTATGTTGGTTACACTGAAGGTGGTCAATTAACTGAAGCTGTGAGGCGTCGACCTTACACTGTTGTGCTCTTTGATGAGATTGAGAAAGCTCATCCTGATGTCTTTAACATGATGCTTCAAATTCTTGAAGATGGAAGATTGACAGACAGCAAAGGCAGAACTGTCGACTTCAAGAATACACTCCTCATCATGACATCGAATGTTGGAAGCAGTGTGATAGAGAAAGGAGGTCGTCGTATAGGTTTTGATCTAGATTTTGATGAGAAGGATAGTAGTTACAACCGTATCAAGAGCTTGGTGACTGAGGAGTTGAAACAGTACTTCAGGCCAGAGTTCTTAAACAGATTAGATGAGATGATTGTATTCCGTCAGCTCACTAAGTTGGAGGTGAAGGAGATTGCTGATATCATGCTTAAGGAGGTCTTTGTGAGGTTGAAGAATAAGGAGATAGAACTTCAAGTGACAGAGAGGTTTAGAGACAGGGTGGTTGATGAAGGATACAACCCAAGCTATGGAGCTAGGCCATTGAGGAGAGCTATTATGAGACTGCTGGAGGATAGCATGGCCGAGAAGATGCTTGCAGGTGAGATCAAAGAAGGTGATTCAGTAGTTGTGGATGTGGATTCAGATGGCAATGTCACCGTCCTCAATGGCAGTAGCGGTGCTCCCTCGGATTCAGCTCCCGAGCCTATCCTTGTGTAGATCAAGTCTTCATTTAGCTCTGCAAATTTGTTGATTGTAATGTTGCTTTCGGTTGTATTGGCTACTAAGCTCTCCTGCACTTACGAAGCAACGTGTGAGTAATTTTTTGGGGTGACAGTTGACAGGGTGATGATATTCTGGCAAGTTGACAAGACAGTATCCTTCCCAAGCAGGATTACACACTATATACTTAACTGGATTTCATTAAAATTGTAGTGATAGAGAGACTGTAGAAGCATTTCTTCTAATTTTTGGTAGGTGATAGTTAGACTTTGTCATCATTTTCAGCACGTTTTTCCTGCTGTTTTGTTACATACACTGTTTGGCTCAAATCACAACTAAGGATTTAGGTTATGAACTTGAATTTCTCTACTGGTTTTTTAGCTATTGTCCACAACAAACACTAGACAAATGTAATTCCAAATTTTATATTGGATAACCCCCTAATCCTTGTAACTTGACAACCCCTTGGAATAATATTGTGCACTAAAATACCTTCGGCAGGAATTAATTAACATTATTGTTGAACTTGAATGAATTCTTTTGTCAACTCTACTCTCTTATCTTATTGATGATGAATTGAAGTGTAGTGATTACGTCGCAGAAAATATTCTGTTCTTAGCCACTCTATGATATTATAATAGCTTAATACATCTTTTGGATGTCGATCAACTCTTCAAATGCAGAAATATATGCAGAGACTTTGACCAATATCATTTGTTTTCCTCAAATAATTGATCACGTTTTCCATGATTTTGCAGACTAATGAATTTAATTAAGCGACCCGTTGATTAAGATGGAAAAATTGGAAAATTAAGAGTGAGAACTTTAAATAATTATAGTAGTCAATCAAACAATATTTGAAAGTAACAATCAAATTTCCTCTTTGAGCTGAGTGCTAATCTCAGTACTATATATATACATGGATGTGATGTCCAACTTGCAAGCACAAGTCTATCAAACAAAACTGAGAAAGCAATGAAGTTTCACAATATAAGTGTAAATCTAATGTTCGTGTTTGCTCTTTCTGCTATCAATTTCGTATGTTGGTTCAACTTTAGATGCATTGCAGCAGCCACTTAAGAAATGAGACGGACATGAGAGCGTTGCTCGAGTTCAAATCCCATATAACAGAAGACTATTTAGCAATCTTGGATTCTTGGAATGGTTCTTCACATTTCTGCCACTGGCCTGGAGTTACATGTGGTATGAAACACCAAAGAGTAACTCACTTGAATCTGAAAGGCAAGAGGTTAGCAGGAAGCATTTCACCTTATATTGGAAATCTTTCCTTCCTAAACTCTCTTGATCTTTCGGACAACTCTTTCCGAGGAGAAATTCCTAATGAAGTGAGTAATCTCTTCAGATTTCAGAACTTAAAATGAGCTACAATTTTCTTGGAGGTGAAGTGCCATCTAACCTGTCTTAGTGGTCCAAACTTGTGACTGTTGCACTAGACCATAACTCTCTGGTGGGGCAGATTCCTTCTGAACTGGGATCACTTTCAAAGTTCACCAAACTGCACTTAGGAAGCAACAATCTGAGCGGAAGTTTCCCAGCTCCACTTGGGAATCTTACATATTTGCAAGAGCTGAAACTGTCATATAACCAGTTGAAGGGAAAACTTCCAGACTCATTGTCACAAATGAGATGTTTGACACTGATTGATTTATCAGTCAATCAACTTTCTGGTGAGTTCCCTCCTCCGCTCTACAATTTGTCATCACTTAAAGGAATAGGCCTGTCCTATAACTACTTCTCGGGTAATCTGAGAAGCAATATCGGTGTTGCTTTTCCAAAAGCAGAGAAGATCAACTGGGGAATGAATTCATTCACTGGAACATTTCCAGATTCATTTGCCAATGCTTCAAATACTTGATCTTCCAGGCAACAATTTTACTGGAAATGTACCTGCAAGTTTAGGAAAGGTGAAGAACTTAAGGTGGCTCAACGTTAACGGTAATCAGTTGGGGAGTGATGAACCTGATAACATGAATTTCATCAGTTCCCTGGCCAACTGCAGCAACCTACAGTACTTGCTTTTGGCCCACAACCACTTTGGAGGCATGTTTCCAAACTCAGTAACCAACCTGTCCACCCTATTGACAGGATTACACATGGGACAGAATAGGATTCGAGGGAACATACCCAAAGAAATTGCAAACCTCGTGAACCTAAATATACTTTACCTGCAAGAAAATCGTCTAACTGGTAGCATTCCAGCATCTATAGGAATCCTTTCAAACTTGGGAACTCTCAACTTGGATTCAAACAGATTGACAGGCGAGATCCCATCTTCAATAGGAAACATCACGAGACTGCTCTATCTTTATTAGTCTGGAAATACTTTAAATGGAACTGTTCCTCCATCCCTTAGAAATTGCAAACAGCTGTTGAGGCTTTATATAGGTGAAAACAATCTAAGTGGCATAATTCCAGGGCAACTGCAGAGTTTGCCATCCCTAGCACATGTTAATATCTCTTATAACTCTTTTATGGGTTCCCTGCCAATGGAGATTGGAGATATAACAAACCTTGCAGGTTTTGACCTTTCTTACAACAATTTCTCAGGCATGATTCCAAGCACCATAGGGAAATGTTTGGCCTTGGAATTACTTTACATGCAACACAATTCATTTGAAGGGTCCATCCCGTACTTAGCTGACTTACAAAACCTACGGAAGCTAGACCTTTCAAGAAACAACTTATCAGGAGAAATTCCACCTTGGACTCTGAATCTTTCCTCCCTACTGTACCTGAATCTTTCAGACAACAATTTAGAGGGTGAGGTTCCCGTCCAAGGAGTATTCTCAAATTCAACCGCATTACAAGTTGAGGGGAATCCCAAGCTTTGTGGTGGAATCCAAGAGTTTGATTTACCACCTTGCCCGAAGCAAGAAAACCATAGAACAAAGAGGAAGCGTCTTACACCCGTTCTGACTGCAATTATCAGTATTGTTTTATTTGCTGCAATAGCATGTTTTCTGCTTTCTATGTTTTTATTAAAAGATCCAGAAAACGAAGAGATGCAACATCCACATCTGGGCATCTCATCTTCCCCATGATTACATATAAGGAGCTTCATGATGCAACTAATGGTTTTTCTTCAGATAGGTTGTTAGGATCAGGCAGTTTCGGCACTGTGTACAAAGGAACTCTTCACTCATCAAATGAAAATCCAGTTGCAGTCAAGGTACTCAACCTCCAAAGACACGGTGCATCTAAAAGCTTCATGGCTGAATGCCACGCCTTGAGAAATACCCGGCATAGAAACCTGGTGAAAGTCATAACTGCATGCTCCAGCATTGACTTCAAAGGAAATGACTGTAAGGCCATAATGTATCAGTTCATGGAAAATGGAAGCTTGGAGGAGTGGTTACATCAAGAATCAGAAGGACAAATACAATGCAATAGCTTAAACATTCTTCAGAGATTAAATATTGCAATAGACGTGGCTTCTGCATTATATTATCTTCATCATCAATGTGAAATCCCTGTGGTTCACTGTGATCTCAAACCAAGTAATATTCTTCTCGACGACAACATGATAGCACATGTAAGTGATTTTGGATTGGCCAGGCTCATCCCTAGTTTTTTCTGGGGAAGGCAACCTTAACCAATTCAGCTCACTTGGAATACAGGGAACTATTGGATACGCCCCACCAGGTAAATATCCTTTCTCATTTTTTTTATTATCCTCTACTTAAATCTGACAAATACTTCAAAACTTGGGTTAGTTTCAAATGCACGTTTTACAGAGTGAGTGGCTAATATGGATGAATACTGCAGTGTATGGCATGGGTGCTGAGGTCGCCGTAACAGGAGATTTGTATAGTTATGGGATCCTATTGCTGGAGATTTTCACTGGAAAAAGGCCCACAGACAAACTATTCGAAGACAATGTGAATCTGCACCTTTTCGTCAGACTGGCATTACCAGATCAAATAATGGATATTGTTGATGGATCCGCTCTCTGTGGAGAAATGACAGGAGAGGATGCTAACAAGAATATAAGTAGTGAACAGATCAAGTGCTTGGTTTCTATTTTCCAACTTGGGCTAGCATGTTCAGCAGAAACACCACAAGAGAGAATTAACATGGAGCAAGTTTACAGGGAATTGATTATAATCAGAGACAGGTTTCTGAAGTAACAGGAACACACTGCTAAGCAGTCCCTACAGACCGCTCACAGAAAAGCTTGATTGAGTTGATAGTTACGAATTGTCTTATGTATGGCCAATCTCAGATATCAACTTATACTGTATTTTACACATATGGCAGTAATATCTTTTTTCTCCCAGATGATAAAATACATCACAATGCCCAAGGTCATCCCATTTTATTATGCCTTCAATCAGCAACTGCTACTCCACATTACTTGCTCATAAAGACATGATATTACGCCGTATAGATTTGATGGTTAACGCAGCAGTTAAGAAAGATATCATTACGAAGTCAAAGACCTCTTAAATCATATGGTATCACAAAAGAGGAGCTCTGAATTTGGGCATCATCCAAAACAGTTACGTCATAACTATTATTTTATTCGTTTATAGCATGGAACCAAAGCTCAATCGTTGAACATATAGGTCAAATATGAAGAAATTATTCATCTCCATCTAGGCCAAATTTTTCAGATTAAGTTTTTGAGATAGTAAGTGAACAATCCTTGTAAAAATAGAGATAGAAGCAGTAAAGTAAACCTCACATGTCCTCACAAGATCTCAGCAAGTAAATATGTATTGTTTCCAGATGTAGCCCAAAAACAAAAACAAAAAAGAGGGGATGCATACATTCTGACAAAACTACAACCAAAATTGGCATCATACAATCCCTCCAAACCAGTAAGTTCTTCCCACCTCCTCTGCTCACAACTAATAGAAGTCCCCAAAAAATAACTACAAAGAGGCTCACAATTACTGTAGATTTCTCTGATCACTAAAAATTCCCAAAACCAGAGAAATAAGATAAAAGAGAAGAAACAGTGCTAACCAGCAAAAGAAGCTATTCTTAGAAGCCATAACATTGTGATGTAATCCTCATCATCGATCATTTACAGCAACATTTGGCCAATCAAGAAACTTATAACCTTGAAGAGACGGTGGCAAGTAAGTTTGGGATGAGTTTGGATTGTCAGGAGGATAAATATAGTCCCTCCCATAATTAAGATCCTTCATTAGCTTAGTTGGTGCATTCCTAAGATGAAGGGGCACTCCTTCATTTTGTCCAACGGATTCCCTTACCACTTTTTGAGCTGCCCCCATTGCTCTATAGACAGCAATAGACTTCGGGGCCAAGGCCAAATAAGCAACACACTGAGCAAGGATAACATTGCACTCAGGCATGCCAATAAAATGGCAAGCTTGGTAGCAAGCAACAGCTTGGCCAAGAGCCGATGGATCAGCTAACCCCACATCTTCACTAGCAAACCTGACCAGCCTTCGTGCTATGTAAAGAGGCTCTTCACCCCCTTCCAACATTCTCGCCAGCCAATAAATGGAAGCGTTAGCATCACTTCCTCTCATAGATTTGTGAAGTGCACTGATAAGATTATAGTGTTCATCCCCTGCTCTGTCATAAGCCAAATGCTTACATTGCATTGCTTCTTTGACATCATCCAGACTGACAACTGCAGACAAAGGAGACTCATCAGCATTTCCTTGTTTGTCCCCTAACTCCTCGTTTGATCCTCTAGCCATTCCCGTACGTGCAGCAGCAGTGGTAGCTGAAATTTCCAAGGCGTTTAATGCTACCCTTGCATCTCCATCACAGTTTGTTGAAAGAAACTCTATACATTCATCATTTACTTCAATATTCATCCTCTCTCCCATACAACAGGACAGCCCCTTATCAGAATCAGCCGCAGCCCGCCTGAGTAGCGTAGCAATATGGTGGGGCTTTAAAGGATTGAGAGTCAAAACCCTGCACCTGGACAATAAAGGCGTAATCAAATGAAATGATGGGTTTTCAGTGGTTGCTCCCATGAAAATGACACTACCATCTTCAATCACCGGCAAAAAGGAATCTTGCTGAGCCTTGTTGAACCTATGAACCTCATCAATGAACAGAATGGTCCTCTTGTTGCTCTTCTTTTTCATTCTTCTCGCTTCGTCAACAGCTTCTCTAACATCCTTAACCCCCGAAGTAACAGCCGACAAAGAAACAAACCGGTAGGTATTTCCACCAGCTTCAGAAGCAGAGCAAGTGTTAACTATAGCTCTAGCAATGGAGGTTTTGCCGGTACCCGGTGGTCCCCATAAAAGTATTGAAGGAAGACGACCGCAATCAATGGCTGATCGAAGAAGTGATTTGGGTGCCAAAAGGTGATCTTGCCCAACAACATCGTCAAGGGTTCGAGGTCGCATTCGTTCGGACAAGGGTTCATGAGGGGGTCGTTTCTTTCTTTGTTCAGATTCTACTACTTTAGGACGCTTAGTTAGACGGAGTAATGGAGGTTCCTCGTCTATTTTTTCCTCTTCTTCTTCATGGGTCGTCACTCCTTTAGTAGGAACAATAGGTTTAAGCACTGATACAGAAGTGGGTGTGAGGGGTTTGGATTGAAATTGAAAAAATCGATCGATTTTGGGTTGGAATGGATGGTGATCGTGGGCGGCGGTAGTGGGAGACCCAGAGGTGGAAGAAGAAACTGGATTGAAATTGCAAGAATCTTGAGAACCCTTATGGTTATGGCCGTGACTGAGAATCCACTCGGTGGCTTTGACGATATCGCCGCTGGTCGCCGTCAGAGCTTCGACGGCGATGTCTTCTGAAAAGCCCATGCTTACGAGCTGCTGCTCAGCCATGGTGTGTTTTTCTGTTTCCCGCTTCCTCGCTCCGTTTGGCGGTATTTGGTTGATGGAAAACGTACTAATTATTGACAAGCAAAATAATTAACTACTGTAATCAAAAGATATTTTATCTTTTGTGTTTATTTTATTTTTGTTATTAAATATTATTTATCATGTAACACATTTATTAAAGTATTGAATTTAAAAAAATAATATTACTCTTATTATTTATTACTATTTGAGTGTGTCAAGTGACAACTATTATCAGACCAGCCTTAGAAAAACTATTAATGTCAAAAATAGCATAATAAGAAGAGAAAAACAATTACCTTTACTAATTTGAAGAAAGTTAATATTCCTTTAAATGAAAAAAAAATAATACATATTATTATAATTGGAAATTTAATATAATTTACCTTCTCATGAATAAGGTATTATCTATGTAAGATTAATATATGCATAACAACACATCAATAATGGTGAGCATTTAAAATTTAAAGAAATAGACACATTCATAAGCGAAGGAAGTTCGACATCTACGATATATATACCTATAAAATTATCTTTAACCATGTATAACTAGGATATTGACCACAAGGTGGCTCCACCCCTCACACTAATATGGATTATGGTGCAGTGTAAGACTGATTCAAATAGATAATTTTTACTTGAACGTATTCGAAAAGATAGTTTTTTTTAAAGACTATATTTGCACAACTTTTAAAAATAGAGTCGATAAAATCTTAACGGTGACTTTAGAAAGAGACATTTGCGTAAATTAGCCAGCAAGGAAAAGGGAATTAGGCCTTTATTATCTTGCTGTTTGGGTGAAAGGGCCAAGTATAACACACTTGGATAACTTGGGCTGGAGCCCAGATAACAGAGTTTGTTAGTCGAGTTTGATACTATTGGGCCGGGCTTCTGCACAAATAAGATCATTTTGATGTTGTTGATCAAATTTTGGAAAAATAGTTGTGGTGCTACATACACATAACACACCCAAGGGCAGAGCCAGCCTACTGTCAGTGGTTCATTAGAACCCTCTTTGACGGAAAATATACTATTTATATATAGTTAAAATTAATTTTTATGTATATATAATAGATGTCGAACCAGATTAGTTCGTGTGTTTATTTCTTCAGATTTTGAAGCCCCAAAAATCCTAGCTCCGCCACTGAACACGCCCAAAAAGATTGGTTAACTACATTTTCACAATTTATGTAGGGCGTGGTCATAATTTTAGGACAATCTTCATTGTATCTCTCTTATTAAATTGCTTACAAGTATTGTCGGATTGACAAATTTTATCTTAATCATAGGTTTTGTTAGGAGAGAGGATATAATTTTGACATAATCTTCATTCGGTATATTTTGTTAAATTATTCACAAGTCAAATCAAACTGACAAATCTTATCTTGTACACAAATTATTTTGGCCGGGGGATAACTTTGATACAATCTTCATTTTACATGTCTTGTTATTTTGGTAACAATTTCTTGTGTTGTTCAGTTTTTCATAACACTATTATCAGATTAATTTAAAATAATTTTCAATTTTAGTAATGTTATTAAAATTTTCACAAGTCTAAATTGAATATAGAATACTTGCATGTGTTGTTAACTAACACTTAAATCTATTGTCCTGAATTTTGAGGCTTTATTTCATTATACACTTCTGATACAAAAATAATAATCTACAATTTGTAAGTATTTTTTAAGAGAATATAATAAAATGATCAGGAGAGTAACTATTTAAGTTAGTTACCATCATGAAAAATGCCTAAACTTCAAAAACATAAAATAAAAAAAATCAGAGTAAAAAACAAAGAATTTGAAGAAGTCAACGATGTATATTATCATTAATAATATATATATTATGTATATTTTAATTATATTGATATATTAATTGATCCAACGATCTTTATTATTTTTTAAAATGTATATAATGTCCCAATTCACGAGGAAAAGGAAGAAATGGTAAAAGGTGATGTTGCCCTTTCATGAAACATGGACAAACTTAGCATCTGAATTGTAGCTCTTATTTATTGTTCCTCAAATGTCACTCTCACACAACCCCACTACAATTTGTTTTAAGCTCTTTTGTTACTATCATTATTTATTGTATATCACTAAATCTTCAAAAAATAAAATGTTTCAAACATATATATATATATACTAGATAATGTAATAATATAAATGGTATGTTTTGGGGCTAATAATCGAGTTTTTGAAGCGATTGTTTGCGTGGATAAGGGAATAAGTTTTTTTTATCACAAACCTGTACTTTCTTTGACGCTATTTAAGGCATAATAAGACTACCCACATACAACATTTTTGAAATATTTTATGTT
>JAJOOH010018030.1:0-12519 GCA_029582605.1 Solanum gracilifrons
GGCTGGCTAGGCGACAAAATGGGACGAAAAAAGGTCTATGGTATGACTTTAGTTATCATGGTTGTGTGTTCCGTTGCTTCAGGGCTCTCCTTAGGTCATACCCCTAAGGGTGTTATGACCACACTATGTTTTTTTAGGTTTTGGCTTGGATTTGGCATTGGTGGCGATTACCCTTTATCCGCCACGATCATGTCTGAATACGCTAACAAGAAGACACGTGGTGCATTCATAGCTGCGGTTTTCGCTATGCAAGGGTTTGGAATTTTGTTCAGTGGGATAGTTGCACTTATCACAGCAGCTGGATTCGATCACGCGTATAAGGCCCCCACTTTCGCTGAAAATGCTGCTCTATCCACTGTGCCACAAGCCGACTACATTTGGCGTATAATTCTCATGTTTGGATCGTTGCCAGCTGCCCTCACTTACTACTGGCGCATGAAAATGCCGGAAACAGCTCGTTACACGGCTCTAGTCGCAAAAGACGCGAAAAGAGCCGCGCAGGACATGGGGAGGGTACTACAAGTTGAAATTGAAAGCGAGGAAGCAAAAATCGAACAAATTTCTAGGGATGAAACTAAACAATTCGGTCTGTTTTCATGGGAATTCGTTAGACGCCATGGATTGCACCTATTCGGAACGTGTTCCACATGGTTTTTATTAGATATTGCTTTCTACAGCCAGAATTTGTTCCAGAAAGATGTGTTCTCCGCTGTTGGATGGATCCCTAAAGCCCCAACAATGAATGCTGTTCAGGAAGTATACAAAATTGCGAGAGCGCAAACATTAATTGCGCTCTGTAGCACGGTGCCAGGGTACTGGTTCACCGTGGCGTTTATTGACATTATTGGAAGGTTCGCAATCCAATTGATGGGATTCTTCTTCATGACTGTGTTTATGTTCGCGATTGCCATCCCTTACCATCATTGGACATTGGAGGCTAACCGTATTGGATTCATTGTAATGTACTCTCTTACATTTTTCTTCGCAAATTTTGGGCCTAACGCGACTACATTTGTGGTCCCAGCTGAGATTTTCCCAGCAAGGCTTCGGTCAACATGTCATGGGATTTCAGCAGCTGCAGGTAAGGCTGGGGCTATAGTGGGAGCGTATGGATTCCTATACGCTGCCCAAAGCAAAGATCCAACGAAAACAGATGCAGGATACCCAGCGGGTATCGGAATAAAGAACTCACTTATTGTTCTAGGGATTATCAATGCTCTAGGAATGATATGTACATTTTGTGTGCCAGAGACAAAAGGAAAATCTCTAGAGGAAGCATCACAAGAAACTATAACTGGAGAAGCATGAGCTCATTAATTGCTTGGAAAAATCACTACTTGTATTTTTATTTTATTTTTCCCTTTCTTTTGTTGGTTTAATTTCATTTTTCTTTGTATTGTGTAAGCTTGTTTGTTGTTATTTTTAATTTATTTTTTTTTGTCACCAAGTGTGTTATTGTAATTATTTCACTTCATTGTGAAATGAAAAATGGTTTTGCTATTTATTTATATTAAATAAATCTGTTTGTAATTGAGTGATATTGACTTGGCATTTCAGTTTTTCTTTTATTTTTCCTAAATTTTGTCGACTTATAGGGTTTATTAGTAAAGTACGAGAACTGAAAATATCAACAATATACACTAGTAGACGGAAAAAAAAAAAAAAACTAATCAATTATTTACAAGTAGTTGCTTCAATCCTTAATTTTTACTGATTGGTCTAAAATAATTGCTTCAATATAAGCACAAACTATCTTATTAGACATACCTGATACATCCATATCATATATACTGATTTTGTTTATACTTTCAAATAATTACGTATCTTATCATTACTAAGAATTTCCTATAATATATTGAGAAAAATACAATTAGATACATGTATTTTTGCTACCAGATACACTAAAAAGGGGATAGAGATGAGTGAGATATAAGGAGGGAGATTGTCAGTATCCTAGATACATGCGATCGCACTAGATACACACCGAATACAAGTATCTGGAGTGATTCGCATATATATGGGATACCAGATACATAGGAGAGACACAAGCAAGATGGGAGGGAGGCGGGCGAGATTTGTATATGTATCCAAGGTATATACGAATCCACTTGAATATAGTGTATCTAGAAAAAATTACACTCAATTTTGATCTCATGCATCTCGAGATACATGTATTTAGATGCACTAAAATATGGTAAAATTTGTAATATTATAAACTAAAATGTATCTAATAATTAGCTCCTAAACTAATGGAATTTCTATAAGTTCCCTAGATATAACTCCACAATTTATTACTGGGAAAATTGTATAAAACTATTAATTCAAATTAAATGTTATAGCCATAGTTTATTTTAATTATAATTCGCAGCAAGCATCCCTTTTTTTTGCCATATGATTCAGTATACAATTAGTCATTTTCGGTATACAATTAGCCATTTTATACAGTTCGATATAAAATTGTATAAAATGTGTTTGTGTTTGTATAAAGTGAGAGAAAAGTGTATATATAAATACAAATACATATATTTTCGTCATATACACTTATAATTATACAAATAAAGATCTTATTATACAAATTACAATGTATAAATGAATTTATACAAAACTGAACAATTTGTATAAAATTAGATGTTTGTAGCGAATTATACAAATCAAAAGCTCCATAGCAAACATAAAATTTGTTATGGAGCGCAATTATGCAAACTATAGTTATAACATACAAATATAATTTTTATGTTTGCTGTATATGAAAGTTGTTCATTATAGTTCGTAAAGCGTCAGGCCCACATGATATACAATGGCCCATTAACTCACGAGATTTGGGCTTGGACCAAGTTTAAGAAACACAGGCCCGTGGACTTATTCTTGAGGTGAAACCTCTTCCAATTTATTTGTGGGCCTAATGACTTGGACCAAAAAAAATTAATTTAGATTTACGTCATATAGTTCCACTAAGGTGTAAACCACGTTTTCTTGGCCGTGGCCTGCCTTCTTTGGAAAAATATCTGGAATTTAGAATTCATTTGTCCAACTAATTTGAATTTATATCTAACAGATCCATTAATTAAGGAGTAAAACACTTCTTATTAAGAAATATTTTATATCCAAGGCTTGAAGGTTAAAATCAAAATCAAAACTTTTAGTTAAAGATAAAAGGTTCATGTCATAGTTGTTAATCATTAATTAAGGACAAATGAAAAGTTTGAAGTCAAATTATTTTTATATAAAAATTTATTTTTTTACAGACTTAAAAAAAAAAGTGAATCAAATTGGATCGAGGAAATAGTATATATTTACGATCAAAAGACGTGATATAATAATAAATATTAATTTATATATCCTTAAATAGAAATATTGAGTTTAAGATCCAAGAATGAAGCCTACTTTCTTGAAAATGCTATAATCACCATAGTTGACTTTTAATTTTATAATATTAAATTAGTCGAATCAATAAATTCAAATGATTAAAAAAAGTGTTTTTTCCAATACCTTAATCACAGTGAAGTTATTGGCAATAACATGCAATCATCACTAAAGATCTTCACAAAAAGGAAAATCTACAAACTGGTCTCCAATTAAAGTAGGGTAGAGATTGATGTAAAAAAAATATAAGTTGGATGGACCTGTGATTTATCAAGCACTAAAAGTTACATTAGTATAGTACTATTTATTTTTGTTTTTCATCCCATGTACACTACTTCCTTTGGGACGTCAATTAATTCGGATTTATATCATCATTTTAAATGGATTTTGATCTAACTCATAAGGAAAGACGATTATTCAAGTCATATAAGGAGTTCAGGGTTCTCACACTTCACTGATGTGAGATTCATATTTCATTGATCTGTCGCATGAAACTATTTGTTCTCATGGCTCGAACTCAAAATCTCTGATTAAAAAAGTGAAGAGATTTTATTCATCCCACCACGACTCTTGGCAATCATCATTACTAGTACTTTTATGATCACTTGAACTCAAAAGTTGTTCCAAATAATCAACACCCAAATCTTCAAACACTACTATATTGACATTATAATTACTCTCATCTTTTACAACTTCCCTACTTATTTTATTTTTCTTGTTCAATTTTCCCTTCCTCATAGAATGTCTCTTCTTAAGAGACACAATAGGTGAACAACCTTCTTCAACATGAAATTTCATTTCATGTAGAGATTCAACAACTCTATCAACTGAAAAATTCAAGATTGCACTTGTACCCCTCATTGAAAAAGCAGCTTGATCATATGCCAAAGCAGCATCTTCAGCACTATCAAATGTCCCTAGCCATACCCTAATTCCATTTCTAGTTGAATCCCTAATCTCCGCCGCGAATTTTCCCCATGGCCGACGCCTAACACCTCTATAATTTTTTTCCTTTGATGAAGGTGTTGGCTCGGCCATGGGAGTACTATTTGTTACTAAGGTGGTAGTGTCTAAGTCAGCTTGTGCGAGAAGGCCATAGAGCAACATCTCGTCCGAGTCATTTATGTTGAATGGGAGGGGAGAAGTGTTGAAATTGAGATTGTAGAGAAAATTAGAAGAGGAGGAAGAAGAAGAAGAAGAATTATTCATTGTGTTCTCTCTTGGCTTTTTTCTTTTTTCAAGAAAGATTTGAAAAGAAGTAGGTGACTACCTTGTTTTAGTAATAGTCCATTATGGGGAGAAGTTATTGAGGCTTGATCCTCTTTTTATATCCATATAAGTAGGAAGGGCCCACAAAGAAAATCTACATTGGTTATAAATTTGAAAATTTTATACTATCAAATCAAGTAACACTCAATAAAACAATTGAATCGTAATCAAAATAAGATATTTTATCTGTTATAATAGCAAAAAACTTCTTCACACTTTTTATATATATATCTCAAAGTTGAAATAACGAACTGTCAATTTTAACGTACTTATTTCAATTAAGATATGAAAGTAAAATAATTTTCATTTAATTTCGTCAATTTTGACTAAGAATTCAAATATAAGTTAAAACCATTTCCTAAGTATTTGGTGTGTTATTTTATCATCACAAGAAAGTAATAAAATAAAATGAAAATTTTATAAGTGAGAAAAAGAACAAAAATAAAAGAGTGACCAAGGAGGATGTTTTGGAATTATTTTATGGCTTCTTGTGATTAATTTTAGAGATAATTAAAATACTGTGCAAAAAGGACACGTGGTCTAATATCAAGGCGGCCAGGTCAAACAAGTCATGAATGATGACTGCAACCAAGAAGTTTTATTGACTTTTCCTATTATTCTTTCGAAAATCAACTTCTAGATCAATATTTTAAAATATTTATCAAACATCAGAAGTCTCGAACTTGAATTATACAAATAAAATTATTTTTGATCCAAAGTATTTTATCTCCAACTTAGATTTTTTAGTGAATCAAAATCAGTATGTTGAACCTATAAAATAAATATCGAACATTACATGATCAAATAAAAAAACAACAAAGATTTTTAAGTTCTATCCCTACTTTAGGGAATTTTGAATGTTTCCCAAACTTAAGCCACCACATCGTATTGTTTGAAAACTTGGGATTTAAAAAAAAAAAAAAAAAATTAACTAGAATCTTGATATTTCAATAGAAGGAAGAATTTAGTCAAAAAATCAAAAATTTCGTTAAGGATATTCAATATTTAATATATTAATTAATATGAAAATATATGTAATATGACCATTCTTAATTAAAAATTTCGAGTTTAACTCTTGAATATGAAAAAAGTTGGATAGAGAGTATTTCACTTTTTTAATAGCCTTGTGTGGTCACCAATAACACAACAGAAGAGGTTCCAATAAGCCAATATAAATAACAAACATCGAATAGAAAATCAAAATAATAATAATAATTTTCAACGAAGGACGTTCAAATGATCACTACTATCATTATAGCTACTAGCCTACTACTAGAGTGACATGATGAATCATCAAATTTGAGTTGCGTGTTTTATCTCAATTTGATTTTGTGATACAATTTCTGGTCCTAAAAGGAAACAAATCACTTTAGGAGAGATTCATGTGAATCAGTTTAATTAAAGATAAATCATAATTGCTACTTCATAGTTCACATTAATATTTTTCTGGCATTTCATAGGAATAGCCATTAAAAAAAATTAAATATATACCACAATAAATTCAGAGTAATTTCACGAGTGTGTACATCTGAGAAATATAAGATATACATAATCTTATTCTTATCTTATAAGATAAAAAATATTTTCAATCAACCCTCGACGATTCTCCCTCTTTATTCGAGCTTGAGACCAGCCATATAAGTAAGCTCATATAAACAAAAATATACATATCATGTTGGGTTATTTATATATTATCTAAAAGTAGTATCAAAGAATAAAAAGGGAATATGTAGATCTAGTAAAGGATTCAGTAACCTTAAGAAAAAAGGGCTATTTGTCATGAAAATGATTTATATTTAAATTGTCCAAATACAGAACCCCTTTGAAAATCAACAAAAAATGAGTGTTATAAGAATTCAGATACCTTTTGATAAAACTTGTCGGTAATCGATCGATGTTTGACATCAAATTAATAAATTAATATATAATACATATTTATATATAAATTTCCTGAATTTTACTTAGTTATAGATAAATAATAATTATGTATATTACTATGTTTTTAAAATTATTAATTATAATAAGTTAATATAATTATTTTCAACAAAAACATTGAGTTGAGTAATTTTTTATCTCAAACTCCACATTAAATGAATATTGCACCTTGATGCTGACCTCTCGATCTAAGCAACTCAAATTAGGCCATGTTAAAAAAAAAATATTAACTCGATACACTAAACTTTTGTTACGACGATGTGTGGGAAAAATTTAAACCACATTAAATGTATCGAATAATATCAAATTAAAGTAAGTAGTTTTATTATATTTATAATGTATTGTATAATATCAAATTAAAGTAAGTAGTTTTATTATATTTATATGTCTTTAGAAAACTACGCACAAAATTAATTAGAAAATATTGAGTAATCCCTTCTTATTTAGTCGAGCGCCGCTTTCGTATTGGTTCTTTCTTTTGATGTATAATCATTTGCTTTCACCAGCCGTATTAATATGAATTTGCATCGTATAAGACTCATTTACGGAGATAACTTTCCTCTCCAAACAAGCGATGAGGAATTTTTGTGAAGCTCCATGATATGGACTATGGTAAAGAGAAAATATTAGATGTAAGGCAATAAATTAAGTTTACGTGGGGAGACCTTCACGTATGATTTGGAGGGCAGGAGGTATACCGATCCTATTAAATTAAGTTTATCGTGTACATAATTAGAAGTTATTTCGCTCTAGGCTTTAAATTTGAGACTTTTTAAAAAAAATTGAAAAGTTCTTTATATGTTTATATAATGAATTTAATATAAAGAAGGGAAAAGGCTCAAATATGTAATCGAACTTTCAGAAAAATACTCATTTATACCATCCATTTAAAATTTGGCTCATCTATGTCATTGTTGTTAAAGAAAAGGCTCATCTATGCCCTTTTTTAACTCCGAATTTGCAAAACTATTATTTATACCCCAAACAACGTTTAACACTTTTCAATTGGAGTTTTTGGATCTATATACTCTTTTTTCCTTCTTCTTCCTTAAGAATACAAAGAACATAAACAACTCTCAAATTTTCAACATCTTCAATTCTCCACGAACTCATCTAAAATTTAAATTCTGAATTTGAGTTATATTAATTCTTTGCTTTCAAATTGGAATAAACACATGGAAAAAATCCAAAATCTCCAACTAGTACTGATTAGTAGTTATCACGAACACAAATACGATATAAAATATTCCAAGCATACACATATGGGAAGCATAATTAGGCAATTTTCTAGAAAAAATTGATTATAGGTACAAATGTATATACATTTACTTTTTAATTAAAAATTAACTATATATTCAAATGCATTTATATGTAATTTAAAAAAAGATCAATAATTTAGAAGAGTGTTTTGAAGCAATGACAAAGTTAAGTTCAAGCCGTTGAAGCAATCACCAATATTATTTGTATTAGGATAGAATATCTACATCAGATAGTCCTTATTCAGATCCTGCTAACCTAGTATATTTTATATTCATGCTACCCCTTTATTGATCGATAACCTAGAATAAAGAGTTATAATTAAAGAGGGAAAATGACATAAAGCTTTGGAAAAATATACAATTGAACGCCGTCATATAATGATAACACATTAAGAACAACAAATAAAATATAAATATAAAAGTACAAATTTCCAATAGGCATGATAATGATGATGAATAAAATGCTAATTAGTTAGGTAGATTAAGATGTAACACATTCATGGTACACAGTCTCTTTTATGTCTTTTTTCCAAATTTGTTTAGGAAACTATTAACTTTCCCTTTCAAGCAGCAAATTGTAGTTAACTTTTAATTAATTCAATTAATTATTTAGGTTTTAGGAATCAGTAGGGTAATTATCCTATTAGAAATTAAATGTATTTGCTCTGTGCATATTCGATACTTAGAGTGTTTTTTACTTAATAATTTTGATCTTATGATATATGACTCAACATATCTATCCTTCAATTAATTTAAATATATGATATTGTCTCTTAATGGATATTAGGGAGAAGAGCATTTTTGGTACTTCAATTATTGATAAATTCTAATTTTGATCCTTATGATATATGACTCATCATATTTATCCTTCGATTAATTTAAATATATGATATTGTCCCTTATGTAAGTAAAAATAAAATACGTTAAATTTGAACTATTTTTAAAAGTATATTACTTTCAATTATGGAGTAACAACTAACTAGACAAGTTTTAAATTTTTCATAGGTAATTAAACAGTAAAATAGTTAAGAATTTGAAAATTTTGTGAATATCATAAGCATAAAGATATCAAACGTGTATATTTCAAGTAATTTATCAATAATTGAGGGACTAAGAATGCTATATGTGTACAGACAAAGAAAGAATTCTTCTAATATTGCGGCAATTCTTTCAGAATCTCATCCTGAGACCTATCCTCAACAAAGAAACACTTGATTGCACGATTTGTCCTTCAAATGAGCTAGTCTTTAATTTTTGTTATTAAAAAACAGATTTATGCCTAGTCTGACGTAAGTTCTTTAAGAGTTGACTATGACTTGTCATACTACGATGCAAAAATATAAATTTATGCCTCCACAAAAAAAAAAATGGTCGTCTTCACAAATAAAAATGAAATATCAACACAAAATATGGGCAAAAGTGCAAATGACCCACAAAAAAAGGCAATTGGGCCCCTAATCCAAGTCTTTATGTTTGTGGCAAATCCTCTCATATGGGCCGGCCTTTTCTTTCGCAATTGGGCCTCTTATCTAAGGCGCGAATTTCACTATATATGGGCCATTAACATGCAATGGCCCATGTTACAAATTTCCCTTTTTCCGGTCATCATTTAGATTTTGTCCTTATTTTAAAAGTTGTATAAATATAATCCTTCGAAAATAACCCTTCGAGATAATTCTAATGTTTGCACTTTGCTCAGATGCTTCATTATTTTACAAATAAAATATTAGATTGTTTGTGTCTAACATTTGAATAACTTGCAAAATCTTAGACCATGATCTATTTGATAAAAAAAATACTTAAACTATGGTCTAAAAGATTCCTAAGCTATTTTCTTTTTTAAAAAAAAGTTATTTACTAAATAGGTATCAAAACAGAATACAAGTGAAAATATATCAATATTACTATTCACTCCTCTCATCTCATGTATGCATCTCTATTAAACATGTTGAGGTCCAAAAAAATTTGTGTGTAAAGTCACAATAAATATGGAATTAGTTTTTGATCTTGACACAAGGGTTGCATGCAACAAATTACTAGATGAGCTACAGTAGTAGCAGACCCAAAATTATTATTAAGAGGTGTCAATAGTTGTAGTATATGATGCTAGTATGATTAGAACACACGACTTTAAAGAAATTTCACAATACCTTAACCACTAGACTAAATATTTAACTTGTGTCAAGAGATGTCAATGCTTACATATATATTTACTAAACCAAAATTTGACCTCTATATATAATGTAATTTTCCGACGAAGGGTTGTAGCTTGACAACCCTCAGGGCAAAGGTGGGTATGCCCCTGATGAGCCGATTACTTGTATTTATCTTACGCGAACGTCCAACTAAAGTATAATGAAAGTCGCCAATCTAGGTCATGGGGCTTCCTGATTATCACATTTTAGATTGTAACAATATTTTCAAATCTATCTTTTCTTCTTTCTTTTTTTAACTATCACAATCGACAAAATATCATTACATAAATTGAAACGGATAATATAATATTCATCACTTTATATCCACAATATTCCCTCGTGCTTTTATTCTCCATGTTTGTAGAAGAAAGAGAAAGAATAGGAATTTCATCTTAATGAGGTATACCACTAACGTTAGCAAAGGAAATTTCATGACAAATTAAAGAGAGAAAAATCACGTGTCGACGGTCAATAGCATGCGGGGCGGGCCTTTAGTATTTACGATATAAAAAAAATAAAAAGTCATTAAAATTGCAATAACTAATTATCTACTTGTGGCATCCACATTCTGCTGACGAAAACTAAACAAAATCAATTTTATTTTAAATTCCTTACACTTTATTTTATGTAATGTTATTTGATTGGACACAATATGTGTTTATTCTTAATAGGTGAGGTGATTTGTCTGGGTAATTAATTTTATCAACGAATTAAAAGAAGGGGAGGGTTCTCCATAGGCCCCTTTCTCGATCTGGCTTTCCCTTTAAGTGACAAGGAAGATGAGATAAGCATATAGTATAAGAGTTGTTCGATCATTAATAAGCTTCCTCTTAAATTTTTTATAAGGTTGTGTTGCAGATCAACAGTCCATCAAAAGGACAGAAAAGTTCCTCCTCTCGTGACTCCTTGTATAGATATTCGAGAGAGTAGCTCTCAACCTGCTAATTATAGCTATGCAAAAGTATCCCTTTATAGTCAACTTCTTAGAGGTAGTACGACTTTTAATGCCACATAAGTTTAAGGCTATATCAATGTTTGTTGATTTCCTTAAATATTATAAGCAACACATGTGCAATGTATTCAACGAGTTATAGTCTTGACCTACATGATCGGGTATACTCTTTGAAATTTCATCGTGATGGAACTAAATCATTGCAATTATTGATCTTCATTGAATTTTTTTTAGTAAATGTGAGTCGTCAATTAAGTCAAATTGATTACATGCCTTTTATACAAGCCGGCCACATGTTGCCCCAACCGAAAAGAAAAAAAAATTATATTGATTATAAATCATCTTGATCATTAGGGTAAAATATGAAATTTAAAGATAAATTATATTTTTTAAAAATATATTACTATTATTTATAACAATTTTGTTTTAAAAAAACATAAATTAAACAAATAGAATCGAAACTTCCAATCTCAAAAAATGCCTTGGAAGTATCTAATAAAAATTAGTGGCCCCCAATCTTTGCATTATTCTATCAACTTCAATTAAAAAGAAAATGTGTGGACCAAAAAATTGCATAACTCAATTTTAATTAGCTGGAAATGATTCTTAGAATTATCAAGTTGGTACCAATTAAAAACACTTCTTTTTTCATTGGAAAAGTACCAATTAAAAACACTTTTAAGTAAAAATTCGAAAAAATTATTTAATAAAACACGTGCTAATAAATTTTTGTTATATTCGCCATCTCTACGTACCTGTTCTTAATTTCAAAATTTATATTTGCATTAAGAAATTTATTTAGTATGCATTATTTCTTTGTTTGGATTAATTTGTCTTAGTTATTATTGGAATAGTTCAAATGATATTTTCTTTTATCATATTTTTTTAAATACTGTCAAATATTTTGAATTGTTATCTGTTGTGACTTATTGTACTTTTTATATAGTTTTAAAATATTGAATTTTACTTCTGAAAAAAATTGAAGATATCAAGTCTAAATTTATACCAAATATTAGTTTATTTGACTCTCCTTCTCATAATCAAGACAAACAAATTAAAACAAAAGAGTACAAATTATTAATTTAAAACTTATCAATACGTAATCTTAAAAGGGATTAAAAGTCCAAAATCATAAACTTCAAATAATAATCATTAAAAATATATATAATCGATCCCAACTCACTCGAACCAATACATAAATACGGTCACTCCAGTACATTTTCTTGAAAATTATCATTATCCCTTAATTAAAGTAATATATTCCCTTTATCTTATGAAACTAATAAGTTTTAGCTAAGGAGACAAATCTTCTTAAAGTAAGATCCAAGGAGATCATAAGAATCTTATCCAATTTCTTGACTAAGGTGGCAAAATCAGTCTGTAAAATATGATTCGTTGAACTCGTTTAAACTTAAATGATTTATGATATGTTCATTTATTAGGTTAATTTTTTCAGTCTAACTCATTTCAGCTCATAAAATATTGAATTGATATGCGGTCCAAATGATTCATGAGAAATCTTGTTAAAATATTTGTTATATATATA
>JAJOOH010018031.1:0-13722 GCA_029582605.1 Solanum gracilifrons
GTGCCGCGCTAGCCAGAGTGCCCTAAGTCATTCTTTGAAATTTCAGGGCTGGCACCCCGGGCCTCTCATAGTGCCAGGGTTGCCAGTTCTCCCACTTCCCCCCCCCCCCTTCTTTCCATACTAGTTCCTGAGCAACGTACCTATGTTTTCTAGTCGATTACTACACTCGAAGGTACGTCTAAACATCATGAAATCATCAATAAGCATGAGATCATAAATCATGAATCCATAATTGAATTCAAGAAAAGTTAAGAGTCAAGTCAAGAGGTTAAGAGTTAAGTCAAGAAAAGTTGATAGAGATTTCCAAAAATCTTTTATAAATGTTTTAACTTTCTTTTAAGACTTAAACTTTGAGTTTAGTAAAGAGTAAAGAGTAAGAGAAAAAATCATTTCTCCAAAGAATATACAGGAACTAAGTATTCCCAAGAGTTAAAAAATGTTTTCACTTTTGAGCAAGAAAGGAAACATCGATTTCCAAGAGAGATTCTAAGCTAAGTTTTGAATAATTATATCAAACCAAAGAAAGAGTTTTGTCTTAAAACTATATGAGCTGAGTATATTTTGGGAGTAGTAGAACACCGATATGGGGATGTGAGTTCATAATAACTCAAGCTTTCATAAACCATGTAGCCATCATGGGTAGAAATGATCATACTTTTTATATGATTCCTTAGTGCTTTTTAGCATAGACTAGTGACAACAAAGTATAGGACAGTTCTGGAAGCGTGGGAAAGATGATATATCATCACTTAGGCTTATAGTGGTGGTTGTCGGTTAGAGAAACTTTCACTGTAATTATATTACTTTATTATATGAGTAAATTGAGTTGTTATTGCATTTCTTTAACAAATAGAATTGCTACCTACTGTTTTAAATGATGTGTATAACTGCACCGTTTTTGTTGTATTTACTTTGCATTTGAGTTAGGTATTTATGAGTCGAATAGAGCCAAGGTAAGTGTTCCTTTTAGATTCTTTTCAAGCCTATGTAATGTTTTTTTTTCCCCTCGCAAACTCGTAAATTCAATATACTGACATGATTTGGCATGCATCATTTTTTGAAGCACACACAGGTAACCAGGATCAGCATACATAGCCTCGTTGATCTAGTTGATCTCAGAGTCAGTTGGTGAGCCTCCTTGCTATCCGGAGGAATCCTTTTACTTTGTCTTTAGTATTTCAGTTTTTAGGATGATCGGGGGTCTTGTCCCGATATCCCACTTTGTTTTAGAGTCTTCATAGACGAGTATCTATAGTTCTTTAATCTTTTCGTTTTCAGTTGTATACGTTTAAGACTTGAGTTTGCATTTTGGTGAAGTTTAATATTTCGTAAAGATAATGCATGAGTTACCCTTTTGAGACTATTTCTTGTCTTTAAGACTTCCGCATAGTAAGTAAGCCATGGTAGGGGTTCGCTTGGGGCCAACAATGGTTCTCGAGTGTCGGTCCCGCCAAGGGTGTAGGCTCGGGGCGTAACAAACTTGGTATCATAGCACAGAGTTCAAAAGTCCTAGGGAGTCTATGATGTTGTGTCAATAGAGTCCTAGTTATCGGTGTGAAGCACGCCATATCTATAATTAGGAGGCTGCAACAATTAGGAAATTATCTTATTTCTTTCATACTGATTTTGTGCGATACAGTTCATCTCTATAAAGTCTCTTTCTAATTTGTGCTTGTGCGTTCTTTTCAATTAATCATGCCTCCACGAAGAGCTGTCCGAGGTCGTCCTGCTAGGAGGAATGTTGAGGAGTAAGGGATACCTAATGCACCTGAAGTGCAACCCCAAGGAGAAGTCACAAATGCTGAGTTTAGGGAAGCGATTCGAATGTTCAACTAAGTTGTGACTAACTAGGTTGGGCAACAAAGAGGAGCTAGACAGGAAGTGGATAATACTTCGAGGATCCGAGAGTTCTTGAGGATGAATGCTCCAAGTTTCACTAGTTCAAGCACTATTGAGGAACCAAAGAATTTTGTTGAGGAATCGAAAAAGGTATTTGTGGTTATGCACATTGTCGATGCTGAGCGAGTGGAACTAGCTGCATATCAACTGAAGAATATTGCTAGGACTTGATTTGACTAGTGGAA
The DNA here is from genome assembly GCA_029582605.1 of Solanum gracilifrons. NCBI lineage: Eukaryota > Viridiplantae > Streptophyta > Magnoliopsida > Solanales > Solanaceae > Solanum > Solanum gracilifrons. The sequence goes on from JAJOOH010018031.1 coordinate 2,085, forward strand.
GTAGGGTACAGTTGAGGGAGCACCACTTGCGAGTTGGGCTTTTTTTAAGGAGGCCTTCTTGGGGTGTTTCTTTCCCCAAAAATTGAGAGAGGCCAAGGTGCGAAAGTTTCTCACCATTAAGCGAGATTCACTAAGTGTTCATGAGTACAACTTGAAGTTCACCCAACTGTCCCGATATGCTCCGAAGATGGTTGCGGATATGAGGAGGAGAATGAGTCTTCTATTGCTGGGTTGTCCCGTCTATCAAACAAAGAGGGCAAGACAACCACGCTAATTGGGGACATGGATATAGCCAGGTTGATGGTCTATGTGCAGCAGGTCGAGGAAGAGAAGTTGAGGGATAGGGAGGAGTATAAGAATAAGAAAGCGAAGACTAGGAATGAGTCCGGGCAGCAGAGAAATAATATGAACCGGTCTTCTTGCCAACAAAAGCAAAACGGACCTGCTCCCTCATCTACTGGTGCACCTGAGAAACTCTGTGAACCATTTTGTGTTTCTACACCTGTTGGGGAGTCTATTCTAGCTGAGCGAGTATATCGTGATTGTATCATTTCCATCAATCACAAAACACCATTGTTGATTTAATTTAGTTAGACATAGTAGATTTTTATGTCAATCTAGGTATGGATTGGCTTCATGCCTGTTATGCCTCCATTTATTGTAGAACTCGAGTAGTTAGGTTCTAAATTCCTAATGAGCCAGTTATAGAGTGGAGTAGCAGTTCAATAGTGCCTAAAGGTCATTTCATTTCGTACCTTAAGGCAAGAAAGTTAGTTTCCAAAGGTTGTGTCTATCACTTAGTCTGAGTTAATGACTCTAGTGTTGAGACACCTCCTATAAAGTCAGTTTCAATTGTGAATGAGTTTTTAGAAGTCTTTCCAGATGATCTACCCGGAGTCCCTCCTGAGAGAGAAATAAACTTCGGTATAGATATTCCTCCATATACTCATCCTATATATATTCCACCATATAGAGTGGCACCAGAAGAGTTGAAAGAGCTAAAAGAGTTGTTGAAAGATCTCCTCGCTAAAGGTTTCATTCGACCAAGTGTCTCACCATGGGGAGCTCCAGTCTTATTTGTGAGAAAGAAGGATTCCCTTAGAATGTGTATAGATTATCTCCGGTTGAACAAGGATACCATCAAGAATAAGTATCCTCTTTCGATAATTGATGATCTTTTCAATCAGCTTTAGGATGCTACTTGTTTCTCTAAAATAAATCTCCAGATCAGGCTACCATCAGTTAAGAGTAAGGGAATGTGATATTTCAAAGACATCATTCAGGACCCGTTATGGTCATTATGAGTTTCTAGTTATGTCCTTTGGTCTTACCAATGCTCCTGCAACATTCATGGATCTTATGAATAGAGTGTTCAAGCCTTATTTAGATATGTTTGTTATTGTCTTCATCGATGACATACTAATCTATTCGAGGAATGAGGAGGATCATGCTAGTCATCTCAGAATAGTCCTCCAAACTCTAAAGGATAGGAAGTTGTATGCTAAGTTTTCGAAATGTGAATTTTGGCTTAAGTCTGTGGCACTTTTAGGCCACAGTGTTTCCGGTGATGGAATTAGAGTGGATACCCAGAAAATAGAGGCAGTGCATAATTGGCCTAGACCCACATCTCCAACTGATATTAGAAGTTTCTTGGGATTGGCTGGATATTACAGAAGGTTCATGGAGGGTTCTCATCTATTTCATCCCTTATGACCAAGTTAACCTAGAAAACAATGAAGTTTCAACTGTCTGAAGCTTATGAGAAAAGCATTCAGAAATTGAAAAAGAGGTTGACTACTTCCTCAGTTTTGACCCTACCAGAAGGTACCCAAGGTTTTGTTGTGTATTATGATACTTCTAGAGTTGGTTTGGGTTGTGTGTTAATGCAGAATGATAGGGTTATAGCTTATGCCTCCAGACATTTGAAAGTTCATGAGAAGAACTACTACCCAACCCATAATATAGAGTTGGGTGTCGTAGTATTTGGTTTGAAAATATGGCGCCATTATCTTTATGATGTTCATGTGGAGGTGTTCACCGATCACAAGAGTCTTTAGTATGTGTTTAGTCAGAAAGAGCTTAGTCTTAGACAAAGGAGGTGGTTAGAATTACTCAAGGATTATGACATGAGTATTCTTTACCACCCAGGTAAGGCTAATGTTGTTGTTGATGCCTTGAGCAGGTTGTCTATGGGTAGTGTCGCCCATTTTGAGGAAGGTAAGAAAGAGCTAGCAAGAGATGTGCATAGGCTTCCATGATTCGGAGTTCGACTAATGGATTCCACAAAATGAGGAGTAGTGGTGTTGAATGGCGCTGAATCATCATTAGTGTCTGAAGTAAAAGAGAAGTAAGACCAAGATCCTATTTTTCTTGAATTAAAGGCAAATGTTCATAAGAAAAAAAGTAATGGCTTTTGAACAAGGGGGAGATGTTGTTTTGAGGTATCAAGGTAGATTGTGTGTAACAAGGGTGGATGAACTCCAAGAGAGGATCATAGAGGAAACTCATAGCTCCATATATTCTATCCATCTGTGTTCCACAAAGATATATCACAATTTGAGAGATGTTTATTGGGGGAGTAGTACGAAGAAGGGCATTGCAGAGTTTTTTGCTAAGTGTCCGAATTGTCAACAAGTTAAAGTAGAGCACCAAAGGCCCGGTGGTTTGGCTCAAAATATAGAACTTTAGGAATGGAAGTGCGAGATGACTAATAAGGACTTCATCACAGGTTTGACAAAGTCTCGCAGGCAGCATGATTCTATTTGGGTGATTGTTGATAGAATGACAAAATTAGCCCACTTTTTGCCGGTATAGACTACCCATTCAACAGAAGATTATACTAAGTTGTATATTCAACAATTATTTAGACTTCATGGGGTTTCGGTATAAATTATTTCAGACAGAGGAGCACAATTCAGTGCACAGTTCTGCAAATCTTTTTTTCAGAAAGGCTTGGGTTCAAAAGTAAACTTAAGTACTGCCTTTCATCCTCAAAATTATGAGCAAGAAGAGCATACTATTCAAACTTTAAAAGATATGATGAGGGCCTATGTGATTGATTTCAAAGGTAATTGGTATGATCATCTACCTCTCATTGAGTTCGCTTACAATAATAGTTACCAATCTAGCATCCAAATGGCTCCTTATGAAGCTCTTTATGGGAGGACATGTAAATCTCCTATTGGAGGGTTTGATGTTTGTGACGGTAGGTTGATAGGACAGACTTAGTTCATCAAGCTATGGAGAAGGTGAAAGTCATTCAAGAGAGGTTGAAAATGGCACAGAGTCATAATAAATCCTACATTGATGTTAGGAGAAGGGAGTTAGAGTTTGAAGTAGATGATTGGGTCTACTTGAAAGTTACACCCATGAAGGGTGTTATGAAACTTTGTAAGAAGGGTAAGCTTAGTCCCCGGTATATTGACACTTACAGAATATCCAAAAGGATTGGTAATGTAGCTTATGAATTGGAGCTACCACAAGAGTTAACAGCGGTTTATTCGATATTTCACATCTCCATGTTGAAGAAGTGCATGGGCGATCCTTCATTGATGATACCAACTGAAGATATTGGGATCAAGGATATCTTATCTTATGAGAAGTTTTATGTTCAGATTCTAGATCGCCAAGTTCGCAAGTTGAGAGTGAAAGAGCTAGCATCAGTCAAAGTCCTTTGGAGGAACTAGTTTGTTGAGGAAGCCACTTGGGAAGCTAAGGATTATATGAAGAAGAGATATCCACATCTCTTTGAGCCCGGAGAAATTCAAGACCAAGGTACTAATTCTCTTCTTATTACTCTATAATTTATATACTTGATGTGTTAGATTTGCTTGTTGGGTGTTTGAACTGAATGATTGATGTTTAGCACTTAGCCTATTAACAGTAATCTCATATGAGGAAGAATGTTCCCAAGGGGGAGATATTGTAACACCTCGTTATTTGAAAAAACAAGGAAGAGTTAGAATTTTAAAGAATCATTTTTGGAAAGAATGAAAAATCTGGAAAATTGGTTAAGTTATGTTAAGTTTGAGTTTTGGGTCAACTTCAAATGACCATAAATCATAGCTCAGGATGAGTTAGGTATGCTTTCAGATATCGTAGGAAATATCTTGGAATTATCTTTCCAACACTACTGAGTTTACTCAATTCCAAGTTCGTATAAGTCAGATATGTCTATTTGAAGTTGGGATGTCTAGTTAAGGAAAGTCAAAACCGGATTTTGGAAGGGTAGTTTTGTCTTTTCCTTACCCAATTATTTTAATTCGCTTTTGGTAATTACTTAGGGATCTAAAATGAGCATGGTCAGTTTACGCTTTTGAAAATTGAGTTAGGGTTTTAGAAAAGAGAAAAGAAAAGGAGAAAAGAGGAGAAGAAGCAAGGATTCGTCGATTTCTTGGAGATTTTTGTGTGGATTTCATCAAGGGTTAATCCCTACGAGGTATGTGAGATCACACAGCATTGGGTAAGTTCACCCAAGCGCCAATCATGAATCAATTAAGCAAAGTTGTATGGTTTTGAAAGAAAATTATGAGTTCTTGATGATAATTCGTTAGAAATCTTGTGGGTTCTTGTTGTTCAAGTATATTGAGTTTGATTCATGCTTTTAGGTGTGTTTTCGAGTAGAATCTTACATATATTGATGATTTAGTTGTTTCTAAGTGTTTGGGGGAAAGAACCAAGTGAAATTAGAGGGTTTAGAAATGAAAAACGAAGAAGAAAAGTTGGAAGGTAGCAGGGTAGGGGCCTGGGGCGCCCCTGTGAGAGCGCCCCAACAGAGGTTCTGAGGTTTGACCTCTGGGGTGCCGCTCCAGCCATAGAGCCCCAATTCATTCTTTGAAATTTTTGCGCTGGCGCCCCGCACCTCTCAGAGCGTCGGGGATGCCAGTTGTCCCACTTTTTCCCCCTTCTTTTAGTACTAGTTCCTTACCAATGTACCTATGTTTTCTAGTCTATTTCTATTGTCTAAGGTATGTCTAAACATCATGAAATCATCCATAAACGTGAGATCATGAACCTTGAATCCATAATTCAATTCAAGGAAAGTTAAGAGTCAAGTCAAGAGGTTAAAAGTTAAGTCAAAAAAAGTTAATAGAATTTTCCAAAAGTCTTTTACAAATGTTTTAACTTTGTTTTAAGACTTAAATTTTGAGTTGAGTAAAGAGTAAGAGTAAAGTTCATTTCTTCAAAGATTATACGGGAATTTAGTATTCCCAAGTGTTAAAAATGTTTTCACATTTGAGCATGAAAGGAAACACCGATTTCCAAGAGAGCTTCTAAGCTAAGTGTTGAGTAATTATCTCAAACCAAATAAATAATTTTGTCTTAAAAACATATGAGCCGAGTATATTTTGGGAGTAGTATTGAGCACCGATATGGGGACGCGAGTTCATAATAACTCAAGCCTTTATAAACCATGTAGCCATCATGGGTAGAAAGGATCATACTTTTTAGATGATTTGTTAATGCTTTTTCTCTTAGACTAGTGGATCTACTTAGTTAAGGCGTTCTATATGACGGCAAAGTATAGGACAGTTCTGGTAGCGTGGGCAAGATGTTGTATCATCACTTAGGCACACAGTGGTGGTTGTCGGTTAGAGAAACTCCCACAGTAATTATATTATTGTATTTTATGAGTAAATTGAGTTGTTATTGTATTTATTTAACAAATTGATTTGCTACCTACTGTTTTTGAATGCTTTGTATAACTGCACCCTTATTGTTGTTTTTACTTTGCATTTGAGTTGAGTATTCATGAGTTGAATAAAGCCAAGTTTAGTGTTCCTTTCAGATTCGTTTCAAGCTTATGTGTTGTTTAGTTTTCCCCTCGCATACTCGTACATTTAATGTACTGATGCCATTTGGCCTACATCGTTTTATGATGCAGACACAGGTAGCCAGGATCAGCATCCAGTGCCTCGTTAATCCAGTTGAGCTTAGAGTCATTTGGTGAGCCTCCTTGCTATTCGGAGGACTCTTTTTACTTTGTTTTTAGTATTTAAGTTGTTAGGATTATCGGGGTCTTATCCCAACATTCCTCTTTGTTTTAGAGGCTTCATAGACGAGTAGTTATAGTTCTTTAGTCTTTCCGTTTTCAGTTGTATACGTGTAAGACTTGAGTTGCCATTATTGCTAAGTTTAACATTTATTAAAGACAATGCATGATTTACCCTTTTAAGACTATTTCTTTTGTTTAAGACTTCTGCTGAGTAAGTAAGTAAGGCCAAGGGTTCGCTTGGAGCCACCAATGGTTCTCGAGTGCCAGCCCCACCCAGGGTGTAGGCTGGGGGCGTGACATTACATCACACAAGTATATATTAAAGAGTCATGATCTTATATTTTGATGTGTGGCCCTTTATTTTACATTCAAAGAAGGATATTATGTACTAAAAAGCATATCCTTCCTAAAGATCATTCCCCTTTGTTCTTCTAAAAAAAAAGAGTAAAACAAATGTTTTGTTTATCCCTAAAGAAGTTGATCCGCCCAAATCTTAGTTTACCCATTCCTTGTATATCACATGATGTTGTTTACTCCATTATTTTTCATATTTATAGAAGACAAATGTAAAAAAAATCTAAAAATTATAAGAGAATGTCTATAGTCAAGAGTTAGATAAGTTCAAATTAATCATGATATAAATGCATGAGAATATTAACAATTTTTTCTTTGATGACGTGACTTTTTGCTAATAAATGAACCATATTAAATTGCTTGTAAATTTCCAAATAACCTTTAGTATCCCTTAAAAAAGATCTGTTATTATTCTTTATGTGCATTGAAACATTAATGATTTCGTAACAATTTAGTTTCTAATCATAAGTTATTAGAGGAACAATGTTGATTTAGTGAATGAAAAATGGTTAATTGATTTTTTTTTAGAAACATTTCTTATTTAATTAACCAATTTTTTTATAAAAATATAATTTATTGTAGGGGTAAAATGGTAATCCAATTTTTCAATTTGGTGCTTCCAACTTTTAATATAATATTATTATATTTATATTATTATGATAATATAATATGATGATGGTATTATATGATGATGATGATTAAATTAAATATACGTATAAATTATAGATGATAAATATTATTAATTTAGATATTTAATTAGGAGTTATCTTTAAAAAAAGTGCAAAACTCATTAACATTTTTATTAAAATGATACAATTTAATATATAAATTAAATAATTTAATGTTTGTTGTAACATTTTAATTTATAGTAGGGGTAAAACCGTAATTCAACTTTTAACCTTTTTTGTTCCCACTTATTGTATTATATGATAGGATGATTAATTGTACTTCTAATTAAGAGTCACTAACCATGCCATTACATATTACATAACCCTATCTATTAAAATTTTTCATAGTATCTCAAATATTAATTAATACAACATTCTAAGTAATATTTTAGCATTTTCATGGTGAGCAGTTTGCCTCACAAAACAAAAGCCACGAAAGCAAAGTAAGATACATTCTTATTCAGATTTATGCTGCTTGAACTTTTCAAAAAATACTAACAAGCGCATGTCAGATAGTTTTAAAATAATATATATTTGGAGAACTTAATACGAGTTACATAGTATTACATAATTTTAAACCATGCATAGATATATTTTAAGCTAACACCGAAAGTCATAATAATGACTAGTGCTCACTTCAATATTTTTGTGGCGCATTCGTCGCAAAAACTATTTCTTATTTTTTGTGGCTGCATGAGCCGCCAAAAAAAGTCTATCACTTAAAATTTCATTTCTTCTTGTGGTTGTTAAAAGTGGAGCTAACTATTGAAGGAGGTTTAATTGAATTTCTTTAGTTGGGATATAAAATTGAGTAAATAAGATAAAATAGTTTTGTATATATACACATTGTTAAATTCCCTTAACATTTAGGAAACTTTTAGTGTCGTAGTAAAAGTGCTTTATAAATGAGTTTATGCCTCAATTCAAAATTTCAAGTCAAACATTTTTTTTTTAATTCCCTTGTTAGAATTAATAGAATTTCTAGTATTGTAACTAATCGAAGTTATGATATATTTGTGTGCAGTACTTACAATAGATACTACAAAGATTAGATGCAAGTTGATGCTAATTGTTGTTTAAGGAGTTCTAGTTTTTGCATTGGATATGGCGAGGTCACGGATTCAGTCCAAATGGTGGTGGAGGAGGCGGTAGAGGTGGAGGTGGTGGTGGAGGAGGAGGTAGTTATGGAGGATCTGTTTTTGGCATTGGAGATGGTGAGGGTCACGGATCATGTGAAAGCAGTGGTAGTGGTTTTGGCGTCGGAGGTGTATGGGTCTATGGTGGTGGTGGCAATTGATCCCACCATTTGCTCAAATGACTATTGTTCATGTGTGGGCTATTTCACCAATGGTTCTTATTTAAGCATTTTCCTTGCCAACTCTTTTATTATTAGATACATTGTCATAATGTTGATATGATGTAATTCAACTCATGTCTTGACCAATTTAACTATTTATAGTAATGAATGTTTTTAATATACCGATGATCAAGAACATCCATGATTCAAATGATAAAAGTATAATTTCAAAATAGGGATCGAGGGAGATTGGGGGCTAGGCCTTACCCTAGCCTACAACAACAAAATGGATAATCAATCCATTCATCAATAATAGGATGCATATACAACACACAAGTATACAACGACCCTACTTCTAAACGCCAACACCTTCAATTTATTGACAAAAATATTGTCCTTTTTATATATTTTACTGACACTAAATAAAAAATATTGTTGAAATCAATTATTTAAAATATAATTATAAAATTTCAAAGAAAGAAAAATGAAAAGGTGACTCAAACAAGAATAAAAAAATAATTGTGAGGGACTCTTGAAAACAGTGTAGCTATTTCAAATTTCTGCACAGTTGCCTCATTTCACATTTGTGCACAGTTGTCATATTTCACATTTATGCCCCCTAACTTTGTGTGTGCATGAGCATACACTTAAACTTATATAAAGGTTAACATGTAGATACAAGAGTCCCAGGTGGCATAATATACCTAGGACACAACATAAGACACAAATCGTCATGTAGGATGCCACATAAGACGCGTATGTTTATTTGTTTAACTTTATACCAATTTAAGTGTCTACTTGTACACACCCAAATTTTAAGAACATAAATATGAAATGAGGTCAAGTTAAGGGGTATATTGAAAGGAAAAATCTTTCAGAAGAATTTACTTTCTTCTAATTTTGAAAAATCATACAACTCAAAGGTGACATTTATATCTTTCTACAAGAAAGAAAGTTCAAAACGTTGCCTAAGGAATCATCATTTTGTTTAGGCATAATACATTAATGTTCTCTTTAAGATGACTTTATCTGGAATCTAAACCTTCCAACTTTGGTTGTGCACAAGTAGATACTTAAACTTGTATAGAGTTTAACAAGTAGATACACATGTCCTACTTGGCGTTATATGTGGAAATTCACATCCAACGTGGTATCCTACATTTATTACGCTACGTACGACTCATGTGTCTACTTTTTCAGCTTCTTAAAAATTTAAAAGTGTCCACTTATGCACACCAAAAGTTGGAGGGTATAGATGCAAACAAAAGCCAAGTTAAATGGCACATTTATATATTATGCCTTTTATGTATATACGGATAAGGCAGAAGTACCCCTCTAGACTATGATCAAAATCCCAGAGAGAGAACTTAACGATACTAAGGTCCTATTACCCCCCTGAACTCTCTTTTTTTTTGTAAATTTTTACACCTTTGGCTTATGTGGCACACCCCGTGAATCAAGGCAATTGAGGCGCGTGGGAGATATTTTGATGTGACGTAAGCCAAAAAAGGTGTACAAAATTACAAAAAAAATATGGATTCAGGGGGGTAATAGGACCTTAGTTTAGTTAAGATGTGTCTTTGGGATTTCGTCATAGTCTACGGGGGTACTTGTACCTTATCCCATTTTTTTAATTCTTTTTATTTTGTTTCTATGTTCGCCCCCCCCCCCCCTCCAAAACCACCACCCCGGTAATCTTTTTTTATATTTTTTAATTCAAAATTTTGTGTTCACTCGCTTTTATATATTTGAAACCGCATACTTTATCCGACTCAGCAAAATTAATGCCACATAAGTTTAGTCAAATTAGGATAAGAAGAAGGGTCTCCTCGAACATTCCACCTTCTACAAATAATAAATAAGTATTGACCAAATAAATAGGGTTCTTTTTATTTTGTAGTGTGTGGTAAGTGAAAAAAATATTATTCCAAGAATATTTATATATAATCTATCAAAATACTATAGGCAGAAAGGGATGGGGAGTGATGGTTCAAGGTGGGATAGTCAAGTGATGGGAATTGGGGATGTGGAGTGAGTGTCGAGAGGACAATGCATTTGAAATGTCACTTATGAAACTTATTTTCCTTACTTTTATCAGTAAAATCATTTTTAAGGACCTTGTTTCTCTGGAGAAATTAATTTTAAAAATATTTGACCAACCAAATATGGAAAAATATTTCTCTCCACACCAAACACACTTACCTTTTATAAAAATTCAACTGGGATTACGTGGCGTGGAGTCATGGAGTGTGCCACATAAACCAAAACTTGTACAAAGTTACTAAAAAAATTGGTTTAGTGGGGGTAATAGAACCTTAGTTTAATTAAGATGTGTCTCAGTAATTTCGATCATAGTCTACGGGGTACTTGTACCTTTTCCCAATTATTATATTAACCTTAACTAGTCCATATTGATGCTACATATTTTTGGGAAAACTCATAGATTGCCCACTGAACTTGTCCCCGAAAGTTAGTTACACGGTTAAACTATCACGGTAACCTAATACACACCTTTACTACTCAAAGTTAATTTATCACAACCCTGAGATGTGTAACACCACTCTCACATTATCTGGTGTATTACACTCGCTGCCACATTAGTTTTACATCAGTGACATGTCACACATTATAATATTTTTGTTGTTTTTTCTTTATTAATTCACTTTTCTTTGGTTAACTATATTTTACTCGCATCAATCCCTGATAATTTATTTTAATTCTCGAATAATTATATCTTTTTTATCACTTAATCCCACCTATTTCAATTCTTGTTTCATTGGAAACATCATATCCAGCCACCTTCACTATTGATTTAGTTTTTCACCACCTCTATATCACCTTCAATTCTTTTTCTTTCTTCTTTGTCCTCCAACACCAAATATCACCACCACCATTATTAATATCGATTTTTTCTTCTTCACCATCTTCAATTACCTCTTTTAATGTCCCTCGCCACCCATCACCACCAAACCCATAAAGTTTCTATCACCCCAAACCCAAAAACTGATGAACAACCAAAATTTCATTAAACAAAGTAAAAATAAATCAAAAAGATAGAAAAAATCAACCAAAACATTTCTAGATAAAATACAATTATTCACTAACAAATCTTTGAGAATTAAGAAAATTTAAAACTGACACGCCTATGTTTTTTTTGTTTTTTTTTTCCATTTCTAGATAAAATTTAAAAGTAATATAGGATTGTAATAGGTCACTATGATAGTTTAAGCGTGCAACTAACTTTTTGGAACAAATTAAAGGGAAAATTTATGCCTTTTCCATATTTTTCCCCATGCCATTTATATAAATTCATTTGGACTATAT
>JAJOOH010018033.1:0-10951 GCA_029582605.1 Solanum gracilifrons
CCTAAACCCTAAAACCTAAACAAAAACCCAAACCTAAACCCTAAACCCTAAATCATAAATCCAAAACTCTAAACCCAAAACCCTATACGCTTAATAATAAACCCTACACCCTAATCTCCAAACCCTAAACCCTAACCTCTCAATCCTAAACACTAAACTTTAAACCCTAAACCTTAAACCCTTAAACCATGATCGCTCATTCCTAAATCGTAAACCTTAAACGCTAAACTCTTAACACCAAACCTAAACCCTAAACCCTAAACCTTATTCCCTAAACCACAGACCCTAAGCCCTAAACCCTACACCCTAAACCTTAAACCATAAACTATAAACCCTAAACCCTAAACACTAAACCCTAAACCTAAACCCTAAACCTTTAATGCTAAACCCTAACCCTAAATCTTAAACACTAAACCCTAAACACTAAACCCTAAACCCTAAACTCAACCTTTTATCCTAAACTAAAAAACCTAAACCCTAACCCTAAACCCCAAACTCTAAACCCTAATACATTTACCCAATCCCTAAACGCTAAACCCTAAACCTTTACTGTAAGCCCTAAACCATAAACCCTAAACCCTAAACCCTAAATCCTAAACCCTAATCCCTAAATATTGAACACAAAACCCTAAACACTAACCCCAAATAATAAACCCTAAACCCTAAACCTAAACAATAAGTTCTAAATCTTAAACTCAAAACCCTAAACCCTAACCCTAAACCATAAACCTAAACCCTGCACACTAAATTCAGACTCTAAACCCAAAAACCGTAAACCGTAATCTTAAATCCAGTCTGTAAACCCTAAACCTTAAATCCTAACTAAAAACCCTAAACCATATCCTTAAACCCTAAACCCTAAAACAAAACCCTAAACTCATAAAACTTAACCCCAAAACCTAACCCTAACCCTAAACCCTAAAACCTAAACATAAACCCAAACCTAAAGCCTAAACCCTAAATCCTAAATCCTAAACAGTAAACCCAAAATCCTATACGCTTAACTATAAATCCTAAACCCTAATCTCTGAACCCTAAACCCTAACCTCTCAACCCAAAACACAAAACTTTAAACCCTGAACCTTAAACCCTTAAACCATGAACCCTCACTCCTAAATCCTAAACCTTAAACGCTAAACCCTTAACACTAAACCTAAACCCTCAACCCTAAACCTTAATCCCTAAACCATAGACCCTAAACCCTGAACCCTTAACCCTAAACCCTAAACCCTAAACCCTAAATCCTAAATTATAAACCCTAAACCCTAAACACTACACCCTAAACCCTAAACCCTAAACCTAAACCTTAAGCCTTAAATGATAAACCCTAAACCCTAAATCCTAAACACCAAACCCTAAACACTAAACACCTAACCTCTCAACACTAAACCCTACACCCTAAATACTAAACACTAAACCCTTAATCCTAAACACTTAACCTCTGATCCCTAAACCCTAAACTTTAAACCTGAAACCTTAAAACCTTAAACCATGAACCCTATTTCCTAAACCTTAAAACCAAAACCTTAAACCCTAAACCCTAAACCCTAAACCCTAAACCCAATCCAAAAACCATAAATCCAAACTCTAAACCCTAAATCCTAAACTCTAAACCTTAAACCCTAAATCTTTAAGTCATAACCCTAAACCCTAAACCCTAAACCCAACCCTATATCCTAAACACAAAACCCTAAACCTTAACCCTAAACCATAAACACTAAACACTAAATCTTAAACCTTAAACCCTAATTCCAATCCTTAAATCATAAACCCTAACCCTAAACCATTAACCCTAAACCCTAAACCCTAAACCCTAAATCCTAAACCCAACACTATATCCTGAACTTAAACTCCTAAACCCTAGCCCTCAACCCAAAACACTAAATCCTAGATCTTTAACCCTAAACCCTAAATCATAAACCATAAACCCTAAATCCCTAACCATTAACCTAAACCCTAAACCCTAAACCCTAACCTAAAGCCTAAACCCTATATCCTAAGAACAAAATCCTAAGCCCTATATCCTAAACAGTAAACCCTAAACCCTAAATCCTAAATCCCAAATTCAAAACCCTAAACGTTAAACCATAAATCTAAACCCAAAACCCTAAACGTTAAACCCTAAACCTAAACCTTAAACACCTAACCTCTCAACCCTAAACCTTAAACCCTTAAACCATGAACACTATTTCCTAAACATTAAAACCTAAAGCGTAGACCCTAAACCTTAAACCATAAATTGTAAACTCAAAAACCTAAACCCTAAACCCTAAAATATAAATCTAAACCATAAGCCTTAAGCTCTAAATCTTAAATTCTAAACCCTATACCCTAACCTAAACACTCAACCCAAAACCGTACATCGTAAATACTAATCCCTAAATCCTAAACACAAAACCCTAAATCCTAACCCTAAACCCTAAACCGTAAAACTAAACCCTAAACTCGAAACACTAAACCCTAAAGCCTAAACCTAACTTTCAACCCTAAACCCTCAACCCTAAACCTTAAACCTAAACACTAAACACTAAAACTTAATATCTAAACCCAAAACACTATACCCCTAACCCTAAACCCTAAACCCTAATCTCTAAACCCTAGACCCTTAACTTTACACCCTAAAGCCTAAACCCTTAACCTTGAATTCTTAAACCCTAAACTCTAAGCCCTAAACCCTAAACCCTTAACCCTTAACATTTAAACCTTAACCCCAAACCCTAAATTCAAACTATATAATCTAAACCCTAAATACTAAACTCTAAATCGTGAACCCTAAATCCTAAAATCATAACCATACATCCTAACACTAAACCCTAACCACTAAACCCTAAACCCTAAACTCAACCTTTTATCCTAAACTCAAAACCCTAAACCCTAACCTTAAACCCCAAACTCTAAACCCTAAAACCTACACCCAATCCCTAAACCCTAAACCCTAAACCCTAAACCGTAAACCTTTAATGTAAATCCTAAACCCTAAACCCTAAACCCTAAACTCTAAGCCCTACACCTTAAACCCTAAACCATAAACCCTAAACACTAAGCACAAAACCTTAAAGGCTAACCCCAAATCATAAACCCTAAGCCCTACACCTAAACAATAAGTTCTAAATCTTAAACTCAAAACCCTAAATCCTAACCTTAAAACCCTAAACATAAACCCTGCACATTAAATTCAGACTCTAAACCCAAAACCGTAAACCGTAAATCTTAAATCCTAAACTCTAAACCCTAAACCTTGAATCCTAACTCAAAACCCTAGACCCTAAACTCATAACACATAACCCTAAAACCTAAACCTAACCCTAAACAAAAACCCAAAACCCTCAATCATAAATCCTAAACTCTATACCCAAAACCCTATACGCTTAATAATAAACCCTACACCCTAATCTCCAAACCCTAAACACTAACCTCTCAATCCTAAACACTAAACTTTAAACCCTAAACCTTAAACTCTTAAACCATGAACACTCATTCCTAAATCGTAAACCTTAAACGCTAAACCCTTAACACTAAACATAAACCCTAAACCCTAAACCTTATTCCCTAAACCATAGACCCTAAACCCTAAACCCTACACCCTAAACCTTAAACGCTAAATCCTAAACCCTAAACCTGAAACCCTAAACCCTAAACCCAAAACCCTAAACCCTAAACCTAAACCCTAAACCTTTAATGCTAAACCCTAAACCCTAAATCTTAAACATTAAACCCTAAACACTAAACCCTAAACCCTAAACTCAACCTTTTAGCCTAAACACAAAAACATATACTCTAACCCTAAACCCCAAACTCTAAACCCTAATACATACACCCAATCCCAAAATCCTAAACCCTAAACCTTCAATGTAAGCCCTAAACCATAAACCCTAAATCCTAAACGCTAAACCCTAAATACTGAACACAAAACCCTAAACACTAACCCTAAATAATAAACCCTAAACCCTAAACCTAATAACTAAACTCTAAACCGCAACCCTAATCTCTAAATGCTAAACACTAAACCCTAAACACTTAAACCCTAAATCCTAAACCCTAAACCCTAAACCCTAAACCCTAAACCCTAAACCCTAAACACTAAACCCTATACCCTATACCCAAACTTCAAACCCTAAACCCTAAACGCTAAACCCTAAACCCCAAACCCGTAACCCTTAACCCTAAACCCTAAACCCTGAATCCAAACACTAAACCCTAAACCCTAAATACTAAACTCTAAACCGTAAACCCTAAATCCTAAAATCATAACCGTAAATCCTAACACTAAACCCTAACCACTAAACCCTAAACCCCAAACTCAACCTTATATCCTAAACTCAAAATCCTAAACCTTAACCCTAAACCCCCAACTCTAAACCCTAAACCCTAAACCTTAAACCTTTAACCTAAACCTTAAACTCTAAACCCTAAACCCTAAACCCTAAACCCTAAACCCTAAACCCTAAACCCTAAACCCTAAACCCTAAGCCCTAAACCTTAAACTCAAAACCCTAAACCCTAACCTTAAATCATACATCCTAAACCCTAAACCTAAACCCTAAATTCTAAATCTTAAACTCAAAACCCTAAATCCTAACCCTAAACCCTAAACCCTAAAACTAAACTCTGCACACTAAATTCAGACTCTTAACACTAAATCGTAAATCGTAAATATTAGTTCCTAAACTATAAACCCTAAACCTTAAATCCTAATTCAAAACCCTAATACCTAATCCTAAACCCAATACCCTAAAACTAAACCCAAAAGTCATAATACTAAACCCTAAAACCTAATCACTAAACTCAAACCAAACCCTAAACCCTAAATTCTAAACTCTAAACCCAAAACCCTATACGCTTAATCACAAACCCTAAACCCTAATCTCTAAACCCTAAACCCTAAAGCCTAAACCCTAAACCCTAAACTTTAAATCCTAAACCATCAACCCTTAAACCATGAACCCTATTTCCTAAACTTTAAAACCTAAACCTTAAATCCTAAAACCTAAACCCTAAATCGTAAACCCTAAATCCTAAACCCTAAAATATAAATCTAAACCCTAAACCCTAAACACTAAATCCTAAATTCTAAACCCTAAACCCTAACCTAAACACCGAACCCTAAATTGTAAACCGTAAAGCCTAATCCCTAAATGCAAAACAATAAACCCTAAGCCCTAAACCCTAAACCCTAAAGTTAAACCCTAAACTCGAAACACTAAACCCTAAAGCCTAACCCTAAGCTTCAACCCTAAAACCTCAACCCTAAACCTTAAACCTAAACCTAAACTCTAAAACTTAAACTCTCAACCCAAAACCCTAAACCCTAAAACCTAAACCTCTTTCTCCCCTGATCCTACTGATAATGTTGTTACTATTATTGCTGAGGAAGCTGTTGGAGGTTTGGATGGGAAGTGTCAAGAGACACAAACTAATCTGCAGGAAGGGGTTTCTAAAGGGGGGGAGGAATTGACTCATGTTATACATGAGAAAGTTGCATTTGACTATAGTAGAGACTCTAGAGCCCCTGCTACCCCTATTACAGATCAGCAAAAATCTGGAACTCCACAATTTATTGATACAGGGCAACATCAGAGTAGACTTAATAACAAGTCTGGAGACAGATTGAGTAAAAATAAAAGAGAGGCTATAAAAAAGAGACTTCAACAGAGTGCTGGCCAGGAGTCTGATGGTACAACTACTGGTAAACAAACTGAGGCACAAGCCTCTCATAAAGGTCAGAATCCTCTAAAAACTAATTAGCAGGGTGATGAACAGGCTCCTAACATAATCAATAAGGGTAAGTTGACTCCTGATGATTATGGGGCAATTAACTCTGATGATGAGTTGGATCCTGATAATCAATCTATAGATGAGTCTAATGAGGATACAGAGGATAACATGCAGTATACAAGTCAAGTGGTTGGTTCCACCTTTCAGGTTAAATGCTCAGATGTTCAAAAAATGATAGAACAACAGGGTTTATCCCCAAGGGGTAGGAAAAAGACTAGACACAATCCTAATCAAGCTACCACTAGTAAGTCTGACACCTCTAGCAGGCCCATGAATAGGTCCAAATCAAAAGGTTATTAATGATTAGGGCCATTTGTTGGAATGCTAGGAGTATCAACACCAAAGGGTCTTTGGAAAGACTACAAACAGTCAAGAAACTTCATCACTTATCCATTATTGCTATTTTGGAACCATTTGCAGATAATTCTCATATTGATATGGTCAAAATTCAACTCCAAATGGATCATGCAGCCAATAATCCTAATGGGAAAATTTGACTATTTTGGTCTCATGAAGTTACTTGTTCTATTCTTGAAAAGCATGATCAGCATATCACAGTAACTTTTAAGTATACAGATATCCCTGATAAATTCATGATGTCTTTTATTTACGCTAAATGTAAGGACTACACTACAAGAAAACTGCTTATTAAAGACCAACATTTAGCGATGAGGTAATAGTCTGGTCCCAAATTGTATATATATAAAGGCGAGATATTTTTCTGGTCCCTAATTTCCGCATTTATTTATTTTGTTAGCAAAGGGTTTAGATCTGGTTGCTAAACACAAAATAATCTCGTCCCGAATAATCTAGTTCAGTGGGAATTAAAGCCACTGGCACAAGAACCACAAAATAATTAAATAGAACCCCTACCCCACCTCACCCCACAAGAACTAAAACCCTTTCCCCTCTAAAATCCCTAAAAATCAACTCTTCCAAATTTCTCTCTCAATGTCTGCCGACTCAAATTTCATCATGGGTGAGTTCACCGGTCTCCTATTTCAGTAGTGCTCATTGTATCGACAATCATTGACTGCTAGCCCTTTCGTCCAGCCGACGGCATGCTTGTCTTTTGTAAGCGGAAATGTGGCCGTCAAGTTAATCCAACAATTTCAAATATGTTCATGATTTCATTGTGAAGGTCAGAACTTTGTTTGTTTCGATTTAGGATTTTTATTTTCTTTTCTAAATCATTCAATTTTGCCTATTTTGATTTATTAATTTAGCAATAATCTTGTATGTTTTTTTAGTCTTTGATTTATGTGGTGTGAGTTTAATCATTTTTTGGGTTAGTGGGTGATTCAAACTTTGTTTTTTATTGAATGTGAATCACCAACATAAGCAAAGAATGTGAAAAGATAATTTATTTTTGTTTAATTTTGTGTGTTCTAATTTGTGTTTGGTCCATTTATTTTTGATATATAGGTTTTCTCTCACATTGCGATTGATTATTGATTGACGATTTCTTATAGAATCTTAAGATTCCTTACTTAAACAAGGGCATAAGACGCCTAAATTTTCATTTTATAACATCACTGCATGGGTTCTGTTGTAGTCCAATTCCTGATACATAAATCTTAGGGTAACTGTAGACTTGAAGTGCTGAATGAGGTCTTTAACACCAGCCCACTGTTTAACTATTTGTGGATTACTTAAATCAATGGTCCTGAGATTTTCAAAATTTAGATAAAGTCATGTGGATTTTTTTTTCAGTTGCTACTTTCTGAAGGGGCATATTAATAGCTAAGGTCTAAAAAAACAATGGCTTAATGTAAGATGCAACACAAAATACTTGCTTGTATGACCTTGATCATATTGTCATTTTAGCATGAGAGGTGAATTACTCGTAAAGCCAACTCTGTTGTTTCTTTAGAGATTTAAGAAGCCATTAAATTTTTTGTTTGTGTGCAGTGCAATGATAGTTTATTCTTTTCCCTCTATCAATTGATTGTTTTTATTCATTTTAGTGGGGATAGTTTGGAGACATTTTACTGGATTAAGCATATTTAATTGTGGCAGTCCTACTCATATTTTTAAAGTGTAGGAAATTTTGTTTGAACTAAAAAATATTGTGTTCTTGTGTACCACTAAATTTAAATTGTGCTCTAAAAAAGATTTCTAGCATGGATTTGCAGCACATGTGAATTGTCGTAATATAACTTTTTTCAACAGAAGGAATTGGAAAATATGTGTTTAGTAAGTAAACGAGTGGTATGCTTTCATAATGATTTGTTCTGGCTTGCACCAAGCAAATTTCCCATAGCACAGATGGAAAAAAATCAAGTTTAAATGAATGCTAAAGGCTATTACTAGGCAAAAATAATAGTGACTTTTGTGAATAGATTCAATCAGATAAACTAAACTAAACTAAGAAACATATTGGCTCTAGTATAAATTAAAATAATGATCATATGATGTAGATAAATATATTGAAATGATGTAATATGTGTGCATATATACAAGGATAATAAGTTGAAAGTAAGGTATACGTTGATAGTATCTAAAGATGTGAGTCTTGATTCTTCATGCTTATACATTGTGACACCATTATCTGGGCAAGTGACTTTGTTCTGTTACTTGATTTTGTTTATCATTTTTTCACTTTTTTTTCAATCCCAATGTATAATGGTGATAATAACTTGCAATTTCAACTTTAGCAATCAGTTTATGATAATAAATCTAGCATATCAGAATTTGTATAATATGTACGATAAGCTTATTTGTTTCATAGGTATCCATATTGAATCTAAATCCTTTTCTTTAGATAAATTACACTAATGCTCCGATTTACTTGTTTTATCCACTTAAATGAATTCAAAAATTATATTCCTAGGACTTGCACTCAAGTCTGCAGTAAAAGACATGATTTGATGTCTTCATCGCACCAATAATGCCCCTAAAAAATCTATCAAGGATAGTATGTGTGGTCTTTCTTATGTGCATGTTGAAAACCATCCTAAGATGGCACTCTATCCTAAAGTTTGACAGACAGGAAATAACTCTTTGATTTGTGCACAAATTACTCAAGATCAGTGTCTCAAACACTTTTCTGAGTGCATATCAACACTATGGCTATTAGAGATAGTTTGATGGTTGTTGCTGATTTTCAAGAGGAGCTTATCTGTAAGGTAGGATGATAATATTTATTTGAGCAGATGTGTACTTTTCCTTGAGTACTTCGTAGAGATATGATTTTAACTTGTGCAATATTTAAACCAACTTAGAGTTACATTTTGTACATCAATAAGTGATGAAGAGAATGCCTTAATTTATGTTGTGGATATTTGTTATAGACTGATGCAAGTCCCTAAAATTTGTCTTTGTAGCTTTTCATGAATTCAATATGGATATTGTGGAGTAGTAGTGCTTATATGGTTCTTTGTAGTAGCTCGATGAGGATAATCACTACTATTATTGATCAGCAAGTCGGTATTTTTGATGCGAAAAACTTTTCTTGCACCAATCGTTATCATTCCCTTAGTTTGTGAGTAATTGACTTTAATTTTTACTTTGAAGTTCTTTAGTTTTTTTGTTTGCTTGTTGGCTCTATACACTTAATTTTTTTGTTTCATTGCAGAACACCTTTGTTAGCCCCGATGGTAAATTACTCGTAGTCCTTGGTTATAATCTAGAATGTCTTTTTGTAGATGCCTAAAGTAGAAAGGTTAGTCTCGTTTGTATATCTATAATTATCATTTAAGTATACTTGAAAAAAATATTTAATCCGATCTTCATATTTCTGTATGGGAAATGTATGTGTATTTTTTACAGGTTTTGATGTTTGAAGATTTAAGTATTGAAGACCTTGTATATACTATACAAAGTTAATTATCGTCGTTGGTCAGACTTTTAGAGACGGTATTACAATACATTCTATATGAATGTTAGGTGTGGGATTGTGCAAATGATGCTTTGACTTTTATGTCATGATTGTACGACAACTGGGATATAAATATATTTGTTTGTAATATATACACTAGTTATATTTATATTATTTTATTCTCAATGTAAATTTTATAATAATTTTAATATACTAGACAAAGAAAATT
Source organism: Solanum gracilifrons (assembly GCA_029582605.1). Taxonomy (NCBI): domain Eukaryota; kingdom Viridiplantae; phylum Streptophyta; class Magnoliopsida; order Solanales; family Solanaceae; genus Solanum; species Solanum gracilifrons. The sequence goes on from JAJOOH010018033.1 coordinate 9,825, forward strand.
ATGAATTAGTTAAGGACCATAATTTATAGTCTGTACAACGCAATATCAGGAAAATACATTTTTAGGACCAGTAGAATCTAGCCTCTAAATGTCGATAGGGACCAAAAATGCATGCTAGTATTCTTTAATTAACGACCAGAAAAAGGGTCTCCAAAACAGTTATAGGGACCAGATTATTGTCGGTCGGTAAAAAGATTTCGGGACCAGTCGAAAATTCTCGTCGCTATTGACGTTTAGCGAAGAAGGCAATAAGGACGGGTGGCGACCAGATATTTCTAGTCACTAACGACCTTTAAGGACCAGAACTAGAGTTTTAGCGACCATATTTCCCTTCGTTAAAAGCCATTTTTCTTGTAGTGCTATATGAGGAGACCTCTTCGGGACAGATTACTGGTTTATTCTAATATGGAGATATCATGGTGTACTATTGGTGATTTGAATGTTATCACTTCTTTAGAGGAGAAATCTGGGGGTATACCTTACAACATACATAAGAGTTTTAAATTTATTGGAATGATAGAGGCTTGTGGATTGGTTGATATTGGATACACATGACTTCCATTCACATGGTGTAATCAAAGGGATGCTGAAGCTAGAGTTTGGAAGAGATTAGACAGGGCTATGGTTAATGATAAATGGTTAGAGGTTATGCCTCAAACCACTATTGAGAATTTATCATCTGTTGGGTCTGACCATACTCCCCTGTTGATGGAAATGATTAGGGCTAATGCGAGTCATATTAAATACTTCAAGTTTCTACACTTTTGGGTTGAAAATGTCACCTTCATGAAAATAGTTCAACAATGCTGGGAAAAAGAAGTGTCTGGTAATCCAATGTGGAGATTACATCAGAAAATAAAAAGAGTTTCAGCCACACTTAGTAATTGGTCTAAACAAGAATATGGAGATATCTTTACTAAGGTTAGGGAATTTGAAGATAATATAAGGAAATCTGAGACGGAACTTATGAATAACAACACTAAAGCTTTCAGACAGACTTTATAACAGAGGAATGCAACTTACATTAGGTATTTGAAAATGGAGGAATCTATCCTTAAACAAAAAACACAACTTCAATGGTTTAAGGAGGGTGATGCCAATACCAAATACTTTCATGCTTTGATGAG
>JAJOOH010018036.1:0-11996 GCA_029582605.1 Solanum gracilifrons
CCCCCCCCCCCCCCCCCCCCGCTTCTTAGCTTTATATGACATATCAAGAATAAGGTGGTTTAGTGAATTTGCAGAAGGGATATTGACAATCAAGATGAAACTTAATTAGTTGCCTAGATAGTGTTGCATCATTTATTTTAGAAATCTTAATATGTCTTGATCCACCATTTCATCAGTTATTTTTACTAGTATTGTTTTTCTAAATTTAAATTTCTAGTTTGTATATAATTTCATACACTTTGTAGGATTTAGAAGTTGTTGCGGAAGCATACAATGTCATGATGAGTGCAAGAAGGATTGTCTGTTGATTTATGGTAAGAGGGTTCTCTCTTTCTTTAAAATAGATTAACGAATGTTTCTTACGAATTATGATAATGTGTGATACACTTGTTTTATTAACTTAATTTAAAGTAGTTGTTTTAAATGTATAGTTCATTTTAATCACATATTTGTAATTAGAGATAAAATTATTACAACTCAATAATAACACTAATACAACTAAAATTATGAAAGAAATAACAATCTAGATCACTTGTTCTTCTTTCTTCTCTCCTTTTACTTCTGGCCTTTGCTTGGGAACCTGTTTAAATAGTTGAGTGCAATTTCCTTTATATAGTATCAAATTAAGTCATATCGAACCTTAATTTATTTTTCTGTAAGGCTTTACACTCATTTTCCAAATATGCAACTTGTTCAATTTAAAACCCCTTTTTGATTATGACAAACAAAGCAAGTATAACTATGCAAGTGTATCCATCTACTCAGCCCATTCGCCATATTGCTTATTGGAGAAACCGTTTTGACCTACTTAGTTCTTTAATAAATCAAAAAAAAAAATATCTGCTGCTATTTGTGTGACATAATTCAGACGTTCAAAAAAAGTAAGGTTGACTAGTTTTTTAGTTATTTTACAGATGGGTATAGTATCTACTGATTCAATCAAATAAATTTATAAAAATGAAAATTATTTCTGGAATGATCATTCATATCTTACTTTCGTACTTGTCAAGTTTTTAGTGTGTGTATCTTAAAGAAATATACTTAACAAAGGTATTTGCATATTTGTGAAACTTAATTTGTAATGAACTACAATGTGGTCTCTAGTATTAAACAAGTGTATTATCAAGAATTCTAAGGCATGATCATAGATTTATTTATTTTAGCTTAGAATTTGCATTATGTATATATATATATATGTGTGTGTGTGTGTGTGTGGTATCTTTTAATTAGTTTTAATTTTTGTAACTTCTTTTTTCAGTTTTTCCATCAAAATTTTCTCGATCAGTTTCACACCTAAATGATCGTGTAAGAGTGTGTAACTGTAATGGTTCACTTGTTGTCGAACAAGGATGACTTAAATTCTCACCTGGACATAAAAGCATGGTATTATGTTTCTTTTATGTTGTGGTGAAAATTTCGGCCATCCTTGTTCAATAGCAAGTGAACCATTATGGTTACAATCTTACACGATTAATCAGGCGTGAAACTGATCGAACCACAAAATGGGGGACATCTTGATATTTCAGGTAATCAATACTTCAAATATTTAGAACAAGTAGTTATGAGAAGATCAAGTTCTACAATGACATTGGCAAAGCAGGAAAAAGAGCATGAACCTACGTTGAGGCAACTATTCCAGTAAAGCTACTTCAAACAACTGAGATAAATAAATGAAGAAAACGACTAAAACATTTGTTGCATCAGGGTCTGAAAAGGTCACTTACATTTTGCTGCATCAATGGCTATGATACAACAACTATTTTACTCTCTTTTCTTTATTGAATTTATATCAGTTGTTTGAAGCAACTCAACTGGGGTAGTTTCTTCCACATAGGTTCTTGCTCTTTTTATTACTTTTCCTAGTTGGCCTAGATTCATCGACCCCCGTGACCTATATCTGCCTTTCTATCCTATTGGCGATAAAAACAGGTTAGCTCAAATTTGTACAAAGATGACAACACAAGATCATTTTACCTACCAGTCAGTAAGTGAATCATTTTTAAAATAAAGCTAATATACATGAAGAAAATACACATTTCTTTTATCAGTTACATTTTTATGTCAACTTTATGGTAGGTTTTTTCACACACTTAAAATAAATTACTAACACATTTTTCTTTGACAATATTGTTTGTGGGATCATCAAAATATACTGAAACATGAAAGAACATAATCACATGTTGTCATTTCATCCATATTAATTTCTTGTGCTTGGCTGAAAATTTATTTGTTTTCCAGTTTGTGCATCTTATTTTTCTAACATTAAATATCAACCTTCTTTATGCCTGTGCAGGAAGCACTAGAATACCGGTGAAAATATTTACCAAAAAGGAAAAAGCTCGGAAGGTGGATTATTTTCTCTGAAGAGCGGATAAAAGAATGTGGTCTATCTATTATTATTACAGATCCTACCCTATAAAGTGAAATAATAATAACACAATATTTGGACTAATCTGAATGATAAGCTTATAGCAAGTGCATAACTTTATTTCTTAACTAACCCCACATAGAAAGCGCTATGTTCGATCATCCATGACTTTATCTTGGGCCACCCCCATGGAATGATGCTTGTCACGCCCAGAGCCTACACTCTGAGCGTGGCTGGCACTCACGAATCATTTCTGATCCCCAAATAAACCCTTGGCCTGACTGACTACTTAGCGAAAGACTCACTCAAGCAATAATAGCTTTAAAAACGATTTTGGTCTCAAAATAAAACTCGACTCAAATATCCGAGAGTACTCATTGCAATAATTATAATTAATAGTTTGCAAATCATCTTCCAAGGAAAGAAGTACTAAGAGACTCATCGACTCTATTTATCTATGAAGCCTCTACTAATAAAGAAAGATGTTGGGACAAGATCCACGACATCTCAAAACTACTAACTATAAGGTAAATGTGAAGCCCTGCAGAATACAATGAGGTTCACCAAAAGCTAGCTTGAGTGTGGAGTGGTCTCAACGAAGCACCTATTGATGATCTTGAACACCTGTATCTGCATCATAAAAAGATGCAGGTCGAATGACATCAATACATTGAATGTACAAGTATGTAATATAGTCGAAGAAAAATAACTGAATGAAAGGACTGCACTAGATAAAATATATTAAAGCTAGATGTAAAGAAATAAAAGTGTTAAATCATTTAAAGCTTTACAAAATACTTACTCATCTGTGAACTCAACATAATATATGATATATTAAAAATACACTTTAACTCTATTGAGATCTACGTGATGATACAATGTCTTATCCATGCGGGAAGAATTTTCCTATACTGTGCTGGAGTATAGAACCTCTCAACTAACTGGATCCACTAAGCAATAAGGATTCATATAAAAAGTATGATGATGTACCCATTTTGGCAAGACATTGTTATGGGAATTGTAAGTTGTCTGAACTCTCCATCATATTGATGCTCAATACTACTCTCAATAATATATATACTCATGCTCAAATGTATAAAAGATACTCTTTCTCTGTTTTGAGATAATTGCTCAAACTATCCTCTTAAAAGAGGCAACTGCTCTGAAATATCTCTGAACTCATTGCTCATTTAGAAAGCAATGTTTCTCTTTGCTCAATGTAAAAATACTTTCTTTGAGTTGAGATAATTACTCAAAAAGCCCTCTTTAAGAGGTAACTACTCTATACTCAATCTTTCTGAAAACTCTTTCTATTTTCTCAAAATAATACTTTTTTTTCATGTTAAAATGAAACATTTGGTGAATACTTAGTTCCATTACACTCTTGCTCAAATCTTGATTAAAACTCTTTGTCAAACTTCTCTTACTTTCTCAAAAACTCAATCTAAAATAAAAATGTTGGCTTTAAAAGATTCTCAAAATTTATAACTCAAAATAGGGTTCATGTTGAAATATAGACATGAACAACTTAACTCAACGACCTCAATAACAATGTAGAAAAACTCAATACTCAGAATTCAATGATACTACTCATCTAAAAAATACTCAATTCATAGGGTTCATGCTGAAATATAAGCATGGATGAATCAACTCGAGAATCTCAATGCATTTTATATAGCAATTCAATAATTAGAAATATAATTAGAAAAGAATCAAGAACTCAAAATCAACTCATCTTAAGAATACTCAAATCTAAGGATACAAAACCTAGATAACTCTTTTATTGATTTAATAGTATGTAGGGCGTGAGGATGAACTAGTCAAACACTATGGTAACCTTATATACTTGGAAGAATGAAGTTCTTGGCGAAATTGATGAAACTAAAACGGGCATAATATTTTACTCCAAACTCAAAATGAGGAAACCTTGGTGGCATTGGAAACAAGACACAAAGACTTTTAATTTGATAGGTCATTGGCCACCTAACGTTATGTGCTGAGAGATATCATTTTCTGAAGTGGACCTTACACTTAAAAGCTGATGGGTGACCTGTACGGACCCCTAAATGGACCGTATAAGCCACCACGGACCGTCTAGGGTCCCGTCTAAGTGACTCACCACTTGCAGCCCTGGATGGTTGGGTACCTTACCCTAAATGGATCGCGGTCCCATTTACAAGCCGTTTAGGCTTCAGGGAAGGATCAATGGTTTGTTTTAGGGTTGTGGACATTCATGTTAACCCTTTAACCTTTTTGCAAGTTTGAGGTGTTACACAAATGATTCAAATTGTAAGAGTGGAGTTGCAAGGTGTTATATAATGATTCGGGGCTTAGCTTAGAAATTTTTGAGGTGTTACAATGTTGGTGTGATCTAACAATCCCCCTCCCAACACCTTTCTTATGCAATATGTTACCCATGGAAATCAAATCCATAACCTTGACACTGATACCACTTGTTGAGATCAAGCGCTTATCATCATGCCAAAAGTTGTAAGAGATTGTATATAAGGGCATAACTTTATTTCTTAACTAAGTACACCAAACAAGCTACCATGTTCAATCATGACTCTGACTCTGACCATCCAGTCCCTTCTTGGGCCTTGTCATAGACTGGATGTTGGTGTTACCAGACAATAAAAGAAGCAACAATATATCGAAATACCATGAATTATAAATTTGCACAAGCGCACTTGAAATGTACATCTCTCACACTTTACCAATCATTGTGGCACACTTGCAACCAAAGGTGTGAGAACAAAGACAATAAAATATAAAGTCCGATGACGATCTTCATTATCATGTCCGACCACCTCTCTGCTCCCTGGAAATGATTCTATAAATGTGGCTATAGGTGAAACTCCTAGAGGTGATGCAACCATTGTTAATCATGTATCCACCATAGATGTTGTACATAATATAGTTGTGGTAGCTAGTACATCTATGCATTACCATTTTAATAAAGCAACACACACTTTATTCTTGTTTAAGTGACTAAAATTTAGGAATCCAGCTGTGGACTCAATTTTATAAAAATCCATCATCTTTTTGAGTGTATCACATAGAATTATCTTAATCGTACTAATATTGACTTAATTTACAATATGTTCATACGAAATTCTAACTTTTGACTATCATTTCTTACTTGAAAACATTTTCTTCTTTTTTAAATTTCACAATTTTATGACCACAGACTACTAATAAAAGTTGTTCACATGTATTTGGAGTGCAACATAGAGATTATTATTATCCTACTAACATTGATTCAATTTATATTATGTTCATACAAAACTCTAATTTTCGAATAGCATTTTCACCGGCAGTTATTTTAAGGGTCTTTTAAGTCTCTTTCCTAATTGTTTTAAATCAATACTACGTCGTTTTACCTTCTACCCTAATCCCTATATAAAACTTTTGACTCCTAAAACTACCCACTTCAACCCCGTTCTCCTAAATATCTCAAACCTGACCAAATTCATCTACCAAATCATCTCAAGATTAAGGATGAAGAAAAAGCTAGGGTAAATTCAAGTGCATAACTCATCCATTATTTTTGGTCTTCAAGCATCAAGGTATTTGGGTACTCCCCCATAAATTCATTTCCTCCATGGGTTCTCCAAGGTTTAAAATTTTCTCAATTTGATTTCAATTATTTAAGTTAGGGTTTCAATCCAAGCTTTATAGGTTTCATTCAATTGTGATTGGTTAGTGTTGATTAAGTCTTCTAATGCATAACTCAATGTTAATACTTCATATTTAGTTGAAATTATGTTGACCCATTCCTATGTGTTCATATTCCAAGAGATATGGTCGTTTGAAATTGACCCTTATTTGTACTCATGCAAAAACTTAGCCGATAGAAATGTCTTGAACTTGACTTGGTGTTAAAGGTCCCTTATGACCCTAAATCACATTTGATACCCTTTATACACTTGGTAAAAGACCTTAAAACAAACGAGAAAGTAGGAAATCACCCGGTTCAAGTTCATATACTTCCGACGAACGATTCGAATTCTAGGAGTAGAGTTGTGAGGTGTTACATGAGTTCCTACATTTTTTTCTATCAATGTTGTAGAAAAATCATAATGCACTTAATCAATGCAATTATAATGTGATATTATTTTTTTCCATAAGGTGTACTTGCATGATATATTGAACCAATGGTATTCTCTGATACTACTCTTATTGAAAATTTCTATATTTGTTATTTAATTTAATTTAATTTTTTCATTTTTTTTAATAATTGTCACGCCTCGATCTTACACCCCAGGCGTGACTGGCACCCGAGAACCATTTCTGGCCTCAAGTGAACCCTTGGCCTGGATTAACTCTTAGCGGAAGACTTTACTCAAACATAACTGTACTTTAAAAGTAAACTAAAAGCTCAAAGATAACTGAGAATGTATTATAATTAAACATTCACTGGCCAAAGTGGCAACTCAAGTCTCAAGCATAACTGAAATGGAAAGCAAAGACTCACAATCTAACATTAACTAACTATCTATTGTAACACCTTAGAAACCAAACTTAGAAATTGCAGCAGAAATACACAAGAACCAGTGAACCACAACAGGGTTCACGAATCATGAAAGGGACCACGGTCCATCGAACAACCTGTGGATTCCCACCCAGGCCAGGATTGGTGGACCATGGGAACCTTCACGGGCCAGACCACCACACGGAACATACTGGTGTTCGTGGGAATGAGGCAGAACCTCCCCAAGCTCAGTAATCAATCCATGGAACCCTCAACAGGTCGTGGTCTTGATGACGAGCTGTAGGAGGGTTCGTGGAACCTGAGCCACCAGACCCCTACCAAAGTGAAGAACTACGTCAACCTTAACGGTCCGTGGTCCTTCACACGGGCAGTGGTTGGGCTTGTTGTTGGACCTCCCAGAAAACTATTAGCCACTGGACCAAGGACCACGACCAGCTTGACGGTCTGTGGTCCCTTTGACGATCCGTCAGAGGGGCTGTGGTCAGCTGCGTAAGATTTTAAGTCAGGGATCATTTGGTCTTTTCCCGTATGTGTTGGACCCCTAAACTATGTCGTTCAACTCCTAAACTACTTAGTTTTGGTCAGTTTTAGCCTTGTAAATTGATTAGAATCTACCCTAAGTGATTATTTCACCAAATGTTAGCAAAATTAGAACGAAGAGAAGAGAAATAGTCGATCAAACCCCTCTCTAAGAATGCAACAGGTTTTCATCAGTTTCAGCCCCGAAATCAAAAAATTTATCCGTGGAATTCATCACCAGGTATGTGGGATTTCACTAGTGAGTTCTTTTCACCCATTAGGTCCTAATATTTCAGTCAGAATCTTGATTCCCTAAATATTGTTTAGACCTAAGGTTTCCAGAACTTCAGATAATTGTTGTGATTTAGCTATTATAATAATCCAAATTAGATTACCATGATTTCATAACATTATTGCTTAATTCTTGCATGAAGTTCAGAACCCTAGAAGTGTTGATTCATTTAGTTCATGAATTACACTTGTTAGGCTAGTTTGTACAGATATACATGCATCAGTTTCAAATGTTTCATTATCAGTGTTTAATGTTGCATTTTAAGTTAGCATATCAGTAGTTTGAGCTATATAGTTATTTCAGTTATGTTGTAGGTTTACACTTTCAATTGTCCGTAGACTTGATATCAAGTTGGACTAGGGTCAGTTACCCTCATAGTCCCAGAACTACGTGCCCCCATAGGATTGTAGGTCCCTTCTGTGGGCATTATATTTAGTGATCACACCAGTCATGCCTTTATACCCTTGGCAAGGTATATTGGGTCCTCTCGATGGGGCGTATATATCAGACTCCACATTAACTCAAGTGGTTTTATGTCGATTATTAGTAGCTCCCACAGTCAGATTCTAGTGCCTTGACCAGGTTTCCAGCTATATTTTAGTATTCAGTTTCAGTATGTTATGTACTTGGTCATTGCATTCAATTTAGTTCATATTCAGTATCTCTTCAGTATGTTCATCATGTTCAGATTATATCATTGCTCAGTATGCTTTATTCAGTTATATGTTTGTTTAGTTGTATCTTATCCTGCATGCTCAGTACCTTTCAAGTACTGACGCATACTGTGCCACATCTTCTCATTATGTAGGTTCAGGCACTAAGTATCCCGATCACGCATAGATCGGCTCTCGATCTCTATTTCAGTAGCTTCAGTGGCGAGTCCTCATTCTTTGAGGACAATAGGAATGTTTCTATATTTAGTCTTTTTCTTTCAGTTTTACTTATTTTCTAGAGTTAGTTTGGGTATGTCCCAGCATCTCTATTAAGTTAGAGGCTTATTTTATACATAGACAAATTCAACTTTAGTATTTGAGTTATACTTCAGTGTTATAAACTCTATTCTAGTTTTATATATATTCAGACTTAGATTGGGCATTCCCCATCATCTAGTTATATCATGTTTTTAGCTTCCACTAAGTATTTGTTTAAGTATACTTATGTTATGCCAGCTCAGGATTAGCTTGGGGTCACTCGTGATCCTAGGTCCCGTGTTTACGTCCTAGGGGTAACCTCGGGGTGTGACAAACTTGGTATCAAAGCATTAGGTTTAAGAGTCCTAGGATGTATGCAAAGCCCTACTAAATAGAGTCATTTTCATGGGTGTGAAGTGCACCACATCTAATGAGAGCGAGGCTATGAAGTGTTTTAGGAAATTTCACTTTCTTGCTATTCGTATCATGCGTGGGTATGATCTACCTTCTAACTCGTCGTTGTGCATTTCAGATCATGCCTCCTCGTAAATCTTATGCAAGGAATGTGAATTCCCGCAATGCCAACGCAATTCTTCCAGTTCTAAACGATGAGGTTTCGAATGCAAATTTTCTAAATGTGATTAAACTTTTGGCTTAGAGTGTGACTAACGAGAACAATTAACAGATTCCAGTTCATGCAAATACTAGTGGTTGATCAGTGGAGGCTACAGTCTGTGATTTTGTTAGGATGAATCTTCCTTTGTTTCAAGGATCGCAAGTTGGAGAAGATCCCCAGAACTTCATTGAGAGGTCAAGAAAATCTTTGGAGTGATGCAAGTGACTGGAAATGATAGGGTAGAGTTGACGTCCTACCAACTGTCTCACATATGGTTAACGCGATGGAAAGGAAACAGGGGTGAGAATGCGGCTCCTGTGACTTGGGAATGCTTTACTGGACATTCTTTCCGAGAGGGTTGAGGGAAGCTAAGGCTTAGGAATTCATGAATTTGAAGCAAGGTACAATGTCAGCCCAAGAGTATCGACTAAAGTTCAACCATCTCTCAAGGTATGTTTCGCATATGGTCGTTGATTCGAGGGTAGATATGTTTAAGTTTATGTATGGTGTGTCCGACATAGTGAAGACAGAGTGGAGGAATGCTATGTTGTTAGATGATATGAATATTTCTAGGCTTCTGACCCATGCTCAGCAGGTTGAGGGAGACAACCTTAGAGAACATGCTAAGGACAACAAAAAAGCTAGGACAGGAAACTATGATTACTCTCAGCAGAAATCGGGTGGCAAAAATCACTCTAAGTTTCAGCCGAAATCTACCGCTCCAGCACCTTCATCAGTTAGCGTTCCATCCTCCATGTTAAAACAAGTTTCAGAAATGTAAGGCACCTGGCTCTAAGTCTCAGGGGAGTGTTTCAGGTAATAAGACCTACCCAACTTGTCCAAAATATGGTAAGAACCATCTAGGTGAGTGTCATGCAGGGAAAGAATGGTGTTTTGGATGTGGTAAGTCTGGCCATAGGTTGAGGGATTGCCCTTCTTCTAAACAGGGACAGGAAGGTAATAATAGTAGTGCTCAGTTTATAGCTCAAGCAGCACCAACAGGTCTCCCAACTCAGCAGGGTGCTTCATTTGGTAAAGGTGGCGTTCAACACCAGAACAGGTTGTATGCTCTTCAGTCTTGCTAGGATCAGGAAGATTCTCCCGATGTGGTCACTGGTACATTACAAGTCTTACACATAGATATTTATGCTTTGTTAGATCCAGGGGCTACTCTTTCCTTTATAATCCATATATAGAAGTGAACTTTTGTGTCAGTCTAGAAACTCTATCAGAATCCTTCTCAGTCTCTACCCTAGTTGGTGACCTAGTTATAGTTATACGAGTATACAGAAATTACCCTGTCACAATCTCTCAGAAAGTCACCTTAGTAGATCTTGTAGAGTTAGAAATGGTAGACTTTGATAGCATTCTAGGCATGGATTGGTTACATTCCTGTTACGTCTCAGTCGATTGTAGAACTAGGATCGTTCATTTCCAGTTACAAGACGATCCTATCTTAAAATGAAAGGGTAGTAGCTCAATGTCTATGGGTCGATTTATTTCTTACCTTAAGGCCAAGAAGACAATTTCCATGGGGTATATCTATCATCTAGTTCGGGTTAAGGATTCTAGTTCCGAAACCCCAACTCTTGAGTCAGTTCCAGTAGTTAATGAATTCCCAGAAGTGTTTCCAAATGATCTTCCCAGAGTTCCTCCCGAAAGGGAAATCAACTTTGGAATTGATCTCCTTCCAGATAACTAGCCTATTTCTTTTCTTCCTTACAAAATGACTCCAGTTAAGCTTAAGAAATTGAAAGAGTAGTTGAAAGACCTTCTAGCTAAGGCCTTCATCAGTCCTAGTATTTCCCCATGGGGTGCACCAGTGTTGTTCGTGAAAAAGAAATATGGTTCTCCCAGGATGTGCACTGACTATCGACAGTTGAAAAATGTCACAATCAAGAATAAGTATCCCATTCCCAGGATTGATGACTTGTTTGACCAACTTCAGGGTGCTAGTCATTTTTCAAAGAGAGACCTCAAATCTGGTTATCATTAGCTCAGAGTCAAAGATAGTGGCATCCCAAAAACAACCTGTAGAACTCGATATGGTCATTATACTTGATGAACCACGGGTTAAAGAAGTATTTGGAGTTGTTCGTCACTGTCTTTATTGATGATATCCTCATTTACTCTAGGAATGAGGAAGAACATGCGACTCATTTGAGGGTTTTCTTGCAACTCTCAAAGATCGACAGTTATTCGCTAAGTTTAGCAAATATTAGTTTTGGTTACAATCAATTGCTTTCCTTGGGCATATAGTGTCTAGCAAAGGGATTCGAGTGAATTCTCAGACAATAGAGGCAGTGAAGCAATAGCCCAGAACTACCTCTCCTACAAATATTAGAAGTTTCTTGGGTTGGCTGGTTATTGATACGCTCAAATTACACCTCCTTTCAGAAGCATAAGCGATCGTTATCAAGTAAAGAACCCAACTTGTAGGTTGGGATCAATCCCACGAGAAAAATGGTTTATACTTTACATTAACCAACAATTATATTCAATTAGTCAAATTATTTCCAGAAACAGGTAATTAAAGGGGGGGTTGTGTTTGTGTAAAACAAATAGTAAGAACTTAATAAGCAATCAATAATCAAACTCAACTTAGGTTGCTATCAAGATAAGAGAAATAACTAGGGTATATGTGTTCCCACAATCTCATAACGCAGTAATCCTAGTCATAACAATTCTTTTCTAGTGTATTACATGCAAAGTGATAAGTTAGGTATCTCTAAATCCTTGGTCCGGCATCTAGAGAATTTTACCCTGCACCTTGGTCCGGCTACGTGTGTATAATT
>JAJOOH010018037.1:0-21789 GCA_029582605.1 Solanum gracilifrons
AGACCAATTCAATTTTCAATGCGAGCTTCTAAAAGTAATTAATCTGAAACTCCACCTCAGAATTGGAGCCACACCTTCGATAGGCAGCAGGCCATCTTTCTATCGTACTTGCTATAATTATGGAGAACTTGGGCATATGAGGAGAGATTGTCCCTACCCGTGCACGATGGATTTCGCGCACCAGTAGACTAGAGCATTGGTACCCACGGGAAATGGTAATAACGGTCGAGGGAGTCCACAAAGTGTTTGAAGAGGAAATCAGCGAGGCCTTGGAGGTAGTGGATATGGGAACGCAAGCAGAGGTACAGTGCAGCCAGGTAGGGAAGTCGCCTGTCACAATGATAAGGCTCAGTGTGATGCCTTTCTGGGCAAGACCGAGGCAGAGGCCGAAGATGCAGTTATCACAGGTACTATTCTTGTCTATGACTGGATGGTTAATATGTTATTTGATCTGGTTCTACTTATTTTTCTATATCCGTGCAATTAGCCTCAGAACTTGTTATGATTTGTGATATACTTGATGCCCTCATCCATATTTCTACCCCAGTTGGAGAGTCTGTTATAGTCACCCATGTCTATCGTACTTGTCCTAATTTGTTTATGGGTTTTCAAACTTGGGCTGATTTGGTGATTTTGGACATGGCTAACTTTGATTTATTATTTGGAATGACTTGGTTGTCCCCCTATTATGTTGCGCTTAATTGTAATACTAAGTCTGTAAATCTAAAAATTCTGGGAAGGGAAAAGTTAGAGTGGGAAGGGGTGTACAAGCCTAAGCAAGCTAAGATCATATCCTCCATTCGGGCTAGGAAACTTATAGGGCATGGTTGTTTGGATTATTTGGGTCACATTCGAGAAGTTGAGGTTGAGTCTCCTTCTATTCAGTGTATTCGTGTGGTGTCAGAATTTGGAGAAGTGATTCGTACTTATTTGTCTGGTATGCCTCCGTATAGAGATATAGATTTCTGTATTGATTTAGAACCTAGTACTCGCCCCATTTTATCCCTCCATAGCGCATGGCTCCCGCAGAATTAAGACAACTTAAGGGTCAAATCCAAGAACTTCTTGATAAGGGATTTATTCGCCATAGTGCTTCCCCAAGGGGTGCTCCAGTTTTGTTTGTTAAGAAAAAAGGTGGGATTAGTGGCAATTAAATAGGGTCACCATTTGAAACAAGTACATATTTCATCGAATAGATGATCTCTTTGAACAATTTCAAGGTGCATCAGTTTTCTCTAAGATTGATCTAAGGTCTAGTTACCATCAGTTAAAGATTAGGCCTGAGTATGTGCCCAAGACGGCGTTTAGAACCCGCTACGAGTTTCTAGTTATGTCGTTTGGGCTAACTAATGTTCCTGCAGCTTTTATGAGTTTGATGAATGGTGTGTTCAAACCACTTCTTGATTCTTTTGTTATAGTCTTTATTTACGACATTTTGGTCTATTCAAAAAGTGAGGAAGAGCATGCCTACCATCTTCGTATTATTCTGGGTGTTCTTGGGAAACAAAAATTGTATGCAAAATTTTCTAAGTGTGAATTTTGGTTGACTTCGGTTACATTTTTGGGGCATAAAGTTTCAAAAGAAAGGGTAATGGTAGATCCCCAAAAGATTGAGGCGGTTAAGAATTAGGTTCGGCCTATCTCTGTGACGGAAATTAGGAGCTTTGTGGGGTTCGCTAGCTACTATCGTCAATTTGTTAAGAATTTTGCTTATTTTGCCACTCACTTAACAAATTTGACCAAAAAGGAGATACCATTTGAATGGACTAAAAAATGTGAGGAGAACTTTCAAAAGCTCAAGACTCTTTTGACCACCGCACCTATTCTAGCACTACCGATGGAATGTAAAGATTATTTTGTTTATTGGGATGCTTCCCATTCAGGTTTGGGTGTTCTGTTAATGTAAGATAAGAATGTGATAGCTTATGAATCGAGACCGTTCAAGGTGCATGCGAGGAATTATCCAACACATGATTTGGAGTTGGCAACGATAGTGATTCCTCTTAAGATCTGGCGGC
This sequence comes from Solanum gracilifrons, assembly GCA_029582605.1. Classification (NCBI taxonomy): domain Eukaryota; kingdom Viridiplantae; phylum Streptophyta; class Magnoliopsida; order Solanales; family Solanaceae; genus Solanum; species Solanum gracilifrons. Next base: position 2,019 of record JAJOOH010018037.1, read on the forward strand.
ATAACTTTTATGGTGATAACTGTGAGGTATTTACTGATCATCGTAGTTTACAACATGTGTTCACTCAAGAGGATCTGAATTTGAGACAGCAAAGGTGGATGGATTTACTCAAGGATAATGATGTGACCATTCAATACCATTCGGGTAAGGCTAATGTAGTGGCAGACGCTTTGAGTATAAAGTAGTGAGTATGGGTAGTTTAGCTTGCTTGAATGTATCCAATCGACCTTTAGCTAAGGAAATTCAAACATTGGAATCTAAGTTCATACAGTTGGGCATCTTAGAGAAAGGTGAGGTGTTAGCTATCATTGAAGTAAGGGTCACGCTCATTGAGGAGACCAGCCAAACAATTTGAGGATGAAAATTTGAATGAGCTTAGAAAGAAGACGGTGATTGGTAAGAATCAAGAGACCACTCTTTATGTGAAAGGTGTGCTCAGTTTTAAAGGAAGGATTTTTGTTCCTCGATTTGATGACTTGATTCAAAAGTTGTTGACAGAATCCCATGGTTCACGATATTCCATCTATCCGGGTGTGACCAAGATGTACCGAGATTTGAAGCGAATCTATTGATGAAGAAAGATATAGCGGAGTTTGTGACTAAGTGTCAAAATTGCCAACAAGTAATGTCTGAACATAAAAGGCCTCGAGGCTTGCTTCAGAGAATGCCAATTCCAGAATGGAAGTGGGAAAGGATAGCCATGGATTTCGTGGTTGGTCTTCCTATGTTTTTGGGGAAGTTTGATTCTAATTTTGTAATGGTTGACACATTGACTAAGTCAACCCATTTTATTCTGGTCAGAATAGATTATAATGCTGAACAATTGGCTAAGGTTTATGTGCAAGAGATAGTGAGGTTGCATGGGGTGCCCCTTTCTATCATCTCATACGGTGGTACACATTTCACCTTTAAGTTTCGGAAGAAATTACATGATGAATTGGGCAGACAACTCACTTTTAGTACAACTTTCCATCCACAGACGGATGGGCAGTCAGAGAGAACTATTCAAGTGTTACGACATGTTGAGGGTGTGTGTGATTGATTTTGGAGGGCATTGGGATAAGTTCCCACCTTAATGCGATTTCTCCTAAAATAATGTTAATCACTCCAGCATAGATATGACGCCGTTTAAGGTACTTTATGGGAGGGGATGTAGATCACCTATTGGATGGTTTGAGGTAGGAGATGTGAAACCTCTAGGGGTTGATTCAGTGAAGTATGTTCAAGATAAGGTGAGGAGTATTCAAGCTAAACTATTAGCAGCCCAAAGTAGACAGAAGAAGTAAGCAGACCACAAGGTAAGAGACATGACATTTCAGACTGGTGAGAATGTTCTTCTTATGGTATAACCCATGAAAGGGGCAATGAGATTTGGCAAGAAGGGCAAGCTAAATCTACGATACATTGGTCCATTTGAGGTTCTTGAATGTGTAGGGCCAGTGGCTTATAGATTGTCTTTACCTCCTAACCTATTTGTCGTTCATCCGTATTTCATATGTCCATGTTGAAGATATATCATGGTGAAGGGGATTAAATCATAAAATGTTACTCAGTTGTGTTAGACAAAGACCTTCAGTATGAGGAGGAACCAATTTCAATTCATGATCGTGATGTCCGTAAGTTGAGGACCAAAGAGATTAAGTCTGTGAAGGTACAATGGAAGCATCATCAAGTTAAGGAAGCTACTTAGGAAATTGAGAAATACATGCGAGACAAGTATCCTCAGTTGTTCATCAACCTAGGTACTACTCAATTCCTTGTTTAGCCTATTTTGTCTAAGTTTGTCACTCGAGGACGAGTGATGGGTAAATTGTTATCTATTGTAACGACTTATTCCCATTGTTACAGAAAAGATAACGGGGAAAAATTTTGGGCCGAAAAACTTTTTTGTAGTAACTTGGAATTTCCCAACCTAGTTCAGATTTGGATAAAATCGAAATCAGAAGGATATAGGGTAATCTGGTAGAAATTCGTTGATCTAATTATGATTTTGATCACATGAATAGATAGCTAAGACATTAAGGAATCCGTACGACTTTACGGAATTGAATTCGGGCGAGTAGAACTCCCTAAACCGATCTTAGCATGAACGGGTAGTCTCTGAGTGTCATTGGTTGAAGGTGTGTTGTAAAATGGGGGTTTTGGAATTATTTACTTAGCTCTCTATTTCCATTCAAGACGCTAAGGCAAGATTATTCCCGTCAGGGCGGGGTCACTTTAGCGGGATAAGGACCGTTGTGGAAGGCCAGTCGCAAATTAAGTCGAAAGTAAACACCAAAAACATTTTATTCTGAACTTTTTTACTTTGAGAGCTAGGAGAGGACCCCAGGCAAGTTCTTGACCATTTTTCACCATTGTTAAGGCTAAAGCTATGGTTTTAACTCCCTAAATCCATCTTTCGATCCATAGAACGTAAACAAGTGGGTAATTATCAATGGGGAAGGGTTATGATTTGGAATCTATGGTGGAAAAAGCCTTAATTTGGATATTGGGATTATGGGTTTGATTTAGGGTTGTTAGAGTTGTTGGTAATTCGGGTAAATATATATTGTTTATTGATTCCCGTGTTATATTAATTAATTTTAGACCAAGAACAAGCGGAACAAATTCGGAAAGGGAAGAATCAAGTTTCTTAGGGGATTCAAGCTTTGTTTGAGGTAGGTGATGGTTCTTATTTCATGTTTTGTAATATATGTTTGTTCTTTCTTTATTATGATACATGTATGTTTGCGAATGTTGCATTACTGATCACACTAATCGTAAATAAGGATAGATGAATGATTGCATGTCATGAAATCATGGATTGAATGTATGATTATGAGAATGTACTTGTGATTGTGATTGTGGCTTGTTAAATGGATCGGATGTTGCATTCTGACATACTAACTGGGATCGGTTGCCACGTACCGACATAAACATTGGAACGGGTGTCACGATCCTACACGCTAACTTGGAACAGGTACCATGTACCGCTACACTAACAACTTGGGATTTATTCCATGAGAGGACCATTCACTTGACATAATTATATAATTGAGAATTGTGAAATTGTACGTTGTTCGTAAATGATGTTGATACTGTCTATGCTCGGTTTATGCATGTTTATTTTATTGTAAGGATTTATGTATGTTACACTTAGTTGGATAGTCGTGTGATCCTACCAGTACACTGTGGTTGTGTACTGATACTGCACTTGCTCTTTCTTTGTTGAGTACAGGGCATCGGCTATTGACAGATCTCGTTTAGAAGATCAGTGATCATTTCAAATTCAAAGGAGAGCCAGTTCTTCTGGGCTGCCATGAGTTCTATTTCTATTTATGTTCATATTTCGAACTTAGACTTCTAGTTAGTTATTTGTATGTTAGTTTGAGGTTGTAACCCTTCTTGTTTAGACTTATGGTTGAACCTTAGATGTTTTGGTACATTAACTTTCAGGTTCTAGGCGTTATTTTCCGTATTGTTTCGTTAGACTTTTTGGAGTTTATGGAATTCTATTTCTTTTCCTTAGCATTTAAACCTGATTTTGTAACTTTAAATTCCTTAGTTTAATTTATATGTGTAGTTTTATGGTGAGTTGGGTTGTAGTAATGGTTCTACCACCGGAGGGTTAGTGTGGGTGCCACTCACGACGGTCTGGGTCGTGATAGCATTCTGATTTTTAATTTGGGGAAAATGTAGAAGAAGCTCCCAATGAAAAAGCAAACATCTTTTATGAACAATTTCATGATTGTAATAGTCATTTATTCAACGGGAGTCAACACTCTAAATTGTCTGTTGCGGTTAGATTGTTAAGTATCAAATCTGACAATAATATATCTCAAGGAGCAATGGACTCTATGAGAGATCTTTTGAAGGAATTAGTTTATCTCATTGTAGAGATTTCTGATTCTTATTATAAAGCAAATGCATTGGTGTCTAAATTAGGACTCTCCTCGATAAGAATTGATTGTTGTCAAAAAGGTTGCATGTTATAACATAAGGAGGATGTCGATCTAGAGTCTTGCAAGTTTTGTAGTCATCCTCGCTATAAGACTAGTTCTACCGTAAAGAAACTTGCTACTAAGGCAATGCATTATTTACCTCTTATATTTTGATTGAAGAGGTTTTATGCGTCAAATAACTCTGCTACTCATATGAGGTGGCACCGTGAAAATAGAAGGTCACCTGGTGTTATGTGTCATTCATCTAACGGAGAGGCTTGGAAACATTTTGATAGAGCTTATCCAAATTTTGCCGCTAAATCAAGGAATGTTAGGTTGGGTTTGTGTGCGGATGGTTTCACCCCCTTTTCAGTTGGGGCTGCACCATATTCTTGTTGGCCTGTATTTATTACAAGGTATAATCTTCCACCTGAGATGTGTATGACAAGTCCATATATGTTTCTGAATTGTGTCATTCCTTGCCCGACTAATCCAGAAAGCAAGATTGATGCGTACTTACAACCTTTGATTGATGAGTTGAAATTGTTGTAGTCTGAGGGGGTAGCAACATGGGATATTTCTCGTAAGAAAATTTTCAACATGCATGCTACTTTAATGTGGACTATTAATAATTTTCCTGTCTATAATATGTTATCTGGATGAATGACAGCTGGAAAGTTAGCATGTCCCTACTGAATGGAAGATACAAAATCACTCACAATAAAACATGGCCGAAACAATTCATGGTTTGATTTTCACCATCGGTTCTTGCCACCTAATCATGCGTTTAGTAGTAAGAAATATGCATTTAGAAAGAATATAACTGAATGCAATGGTCCACCCCCAATATTAACTGGTGATGATATTTGGGAAAGGGTTCAAAATTTTCCAAAGGTAACTGAGGAACCACGATACAAATTTGATGGGTATGGTGTTGCACATAATTAGACTAAACAGAGTATATTCTGGGAGTTACCTTATGTCATGACCCAAGGGTACTCCCTAGATGTAACATGGCACATAGGACCCGAAAGGAACCATGTAGGCCACTTAGCATATCATAACATAAGTAAAGAACAATAAAGAGGAAAAACACATTACGAGTCTTAAAATTATTCATAAAAGCAAGCAGAAGTCTAGACTTCTCTCAATTAGCCATCTATTACAATCGAAGACTAAAATAGGGTCACAACCCTTAACAACGTAGTTCTCAAATGAAAGTACAAAAAAGGAAACAAGAAAATCATCATCCATCCTGGAACCATGAGGACTCACCAATTAACAAGGAGAATAGTCAATTAGAGCTTTGCACAAAAAGGATGTCACCTCAAACACCGAGACTTACAAGTATAAAAAAAATGTAGAGAATATGGGTGAGTACAAAAATTACACTAAGTATGATAGCCATGCAAGAAATCCTTAAAACATGATAGAGTGGACATTTTAGTTGAAAACCATGCACAGTACAAGGTTAAGATTCACCATAAAGATTAGTGTAAAAATATGTGACTTAAGCATATTCAACATATAGACTATCATATCATAATGGAATAACACCATAAATACTCACAAAGCATCTTTGTGCAATGCATGAATAAGATTCCATAATCCTACCCATACAAAGGAAAACTTCATGAGTAACTATAGTTCATAATTCTTACTATTGTTCATACTATCATAGTGGAATTAGCCTTCACCGACATAGACCGTGTGACCTAAACATGGAATCTAGTGTTTATCCCACACCAAAAATGGGTTGTTCTACTTGCCTAAGGTAGAACTAAACTTTTAGCTTAGGTGGATCCACTACCTAAAAACCTATATTGGCACATAGTTTATGGGATAAGGAGATTGATTCTAGAAACCCGGACTCAAATAAGCTAGAAGGTTTCCATCTCATGAGATACCTACTTTGGGGAACCCGGACTGAAAAAAGGTATAAGGAAACCATTTGGAAAGACGGACTCAACTAGTGTATAAGCTTTCATTGGGAAACCGGACTCAACTATCGTACAAGATTCCATCTCATATTCATATCCACTCGGTGCTAAAAATTATTTCCCATAGATTACAATTTATGTCTTGACTTAAGTGCATATTCATGGAAATGTGTCTTGAAACTCAATCCAATAAATAATTCATACTATAGCTCATAGTTTCAAGACGTGAGCCTAGTCTTCCAATCTTTAGAATTACTACATGTGACAAACCTTTCACATCATATCATATTAAACCAAAAGTGTGTACATGAGAATAATCATCCAATTGACACAACAATTAGGTCATAATCATATTCACTTCCCCCTAGACGTAACATAGAACATAGGACCCCGAAAGGAACCATGTAAGCCATTTAGCATATCATAACATAAGTAAAGAACAATAAACAGTAAAAATACATTTCGAGTCTTAAATTTTTTCATAAAAGTAAGAGAAAGTTTAGATTTGTCTCAATTAGACATCTATTAATATCGAAATCTCAAATAGGGTCACATCCCTTAACAACATAGTTCTCAAATGAAAGTACAAGAAAGGAAACAAGAAAATCATCATCCATCCTGGAACCATGAGGACACACCAATTAGCAAGGAGAATAGTCAATTAGAGCTTTGCACAAGAAGAATGTCACCTCAAACACCAAAACCTACACTTATAGAAAAATGAGAATAATGGTTAGTACAAAAATTACACTATGTATGATAGCCATCCAAGAAATCCTTAAAACATGCTAAAATGGACATTTTAGTTGAAAACCATGCACTTTACAAAGTTAAGATTCACCATGAAGAGTAGTGTAAAAGCATGTGAGTTAAGCATTTTCAACATATAGACTATCACATCATAATGGAAACTCACCATAAATACTCACAAAGCACTTTTGTGCAATGCATGAATAAGATTCCATAATCCTACCCATACAAAGGAAAACTTCATGAGTAACTATAGTTCATAATTCTTACTATTGTTCATACTATCATAGTGAGATTAGCCTTAACTGGCATAGACCATGTGAGCTAAATATGGAATCCGGTGTCTATCCCACACCGACAAGGGGTTGTTCTACTTGCCTAAGGTAGAACTAAACTCTTAGCTAAGGTGGATCCACTAGCTAAAGACTTATGTTGGCACATAGTTTATGGGATAAGGAGATTGCTTCTAGAAATCCGGACTCAACTAAGGTAGAAGGTTTCCATCTCAGGAGATACCTACTTTGGGGAACCCGGACTCAACAAAGGTGTAAGGAATCTATTTGGAAAGCCGGACTCAACTAGTGTATAAGCTTTCATTGGGAAACCGAACTCAACTATCGTACAAGATTCCATCTCATATTCATATTCACTCGGTGCTAAACATTATTTCCCATAGATTACAATTTAAGTCTTGACTTAAGTGCATATTCATGGAAATGTGTCTTGAAACTCAATCCAATAAACAATTCATACTATAGTTCATAGTTTCAAGAGGTGAGACTAGTCTTCCAATCTTTAGAATTACTACATGTGACAAATATTTCACATCATATCATATTAAACCAAAAGTGTGTACATGAGAATAATCATCCAATCGACACAAAAATTAGGTCATAATCATATTCTCTTCCCTCTCAAAGTGATCAAAATGCATATACATAACCCTCATAAACGTACATACTTTTCATGCTTTACCCTTCAAGGACCATAGATCACATTCAATCAACATATCTAGAATTACTACATTAGATAGGAATGATAACATGATTCAATTAATATCTTTACTATAAGCTTGATTTCATAATACTCTTCTTTCTACAATTCACCCACAGTTTTAGATCCAATTTGGGAAATAGGGAATTCATGGGTTCTTGGGGGAATTCATCATTAATCAACAATAAATCATAAATTTAATCATAATCCATCATAAATCACCCATTAAAAATGTTTTTAGAAAGAACCCATAAGATTGAAGATAAACCCTAACTTTGGGGAATTCACTAGTTCTGAAATTGAATTTGGAAGGACTCCTTAGATGGAAATTATCTAATGACCAAAGACTACCATATATTAGAAATGATTATACAAAGAAATTGAGTGATAAAGCATTGATTCTTCAAGCCATAGCTTCAATTTTTACTCTTCTTCTTCCTTGAGTTCTAGAGAGATAAATGTTGTGTAAGAGATGAACATTGTGATTTTGATTTGGGTATTTGATAATAATAAGTAATTGGATTTATTTTTACTTAAAATGCCTTTTATAGTTGTTTAAAAATAATACAAAATGACCTCACTTTGATAGTGCTTAAAAAGGAAATACCAAAAATAACTCTGACTTTAAGTGAGTTGCCCAGGTGCCACGAGGGGCCCCACGAGCCATGGTCATGACCACGATCCCTGGTCCCTCTCGTGGTCTTGGGGTAGTAGCTAGAAAGCTTGTGCCTTAAGGTCACACGCACAAGGAAACTTCACGAAAGGTACCACGAGCCGTGGTCTCTCTCGTGGACCTTGAGACAGTGGATAGGCCACTTGCTTGCGACCCTCACACACCCAACTCTTCTCCACGAGCCTTCCCACGAGCAGTGGTCTTCACCATGAGCCGTTAAGTGGCTCGTGAAGGAGAGCCTGTTTTGGGCAGATTTTAGGGAGCTCATTGCTTAGGCTACCACGGACCACACCACGATCTGTTGTCCCCACCACGAGTCGTGGGGGTGGTCGTGGTCACTAGGGAAGTGTCTAGGGGAGAGTGGACTGTTTTGGTCCTCTCCCTTGGCCCTTACCCACCTCCTTGACTCTTACCCTCTCATTTTAGTTCTAGTTTAGTCTACAATTTTCTGATGTTATACAATATCTCCCCCTTGGGAATATTTGTCCTCGAATGAAGATCTAGACAACTTACGGAACTAAAGACTCAAGTCTAGAAGCCCATCATGTATGAAACATAAAAATAATGCACAATTCTAAGGAGGAAACATCAACTCCTTCTCAAAACTTATTTAATAGAATTCAAGGACGTAGGAACTACATCTAACAACCCAATATGCATGAAACACAATATTTCTCATATTGATAGGAGGAACTACCTTCTCCAACTAAACTAATGCTCAACACAACATCATGGAGCCAATATGCAGTTACTCTCAAAATCATACTAAAGCATGTTCATCAACACATCTCATGAAGTCAAACAAGCAACTTATACTAAATGCACAACAACATGAGGAACATAAATCATGAAAACTCATTTTCTCACTTAACATGAATTTCATCAAGAACATGAATAATTTAAGGAAACCATGGAAAAGATCATATAACACACATGACTTCAAAAACACTAAAACACAAGAGGGACTATTTACCTCAAGCTTGAGTAGGAGTAGAAGGAAAGAGATGAGGATATCGGGATATCAAGTTGGCCTCGGCCTCCCAAGTAGCACCCTCAACTAAATGATTTCTCCATAAAACCTTCACGGAAACTACTTCCTTATTTCTCGATCTCTTGACTTGCCAATCTAGGATTTCCACCGGAACCACTTCATAGGAAAGGCTTTCATCAAATCCCAACCCATCTAGGGGAATAATGGATACCGGATCTCTAATAAACCTTTTAAGCATGGAAACATGAAATACCGAATGAACCGCGGCCAAATCATTTTGCAAATCCAACTCATAGGAAACTTTCCCAATACGCTTCAAAATTTGATATGGGCCTACATACCGGGGACTAAGTTTCCCTTTCTTGCCAAACCTCTTCACACCCTTCAAGGGTGAGATTTTCAAATAGACCCAATTGTTAACCTCAAATTCTAGATCCCTTCTTCTAACCTCGACATATGATTTTTGGCTACTTTGAGTCATTCTCAAGCTCTCTCTAATGAGACGAACCTTCTCAATTGTTTCATAAACCATTTCAGGACCAACAAGAGCAATTTCAACTACCTCAAACCAATCGGACACGTACATCTCCTACCATACAAGGCTTCAAAGGGAGCCATGCCAATACTTTAATGATAACTATTATTGTAGGAAAACTCTACAAATGGTAAGTGGTCATCCCAATTACCTTTAAAATCTATCACGCATGCCCTCAACATGTCCTCTAAGGTCTGAATGGTACGTTCTGCTTAACCATCCTTTTGGGGATGAAAAGTCGTGCTAGGCTTGAGCTTTGTACCAAGACCTTTTTTGGAATGACTTACAAAAGTGTGAAGTAAATTTAGTATGCCAATCCGAAATGATGGATAAAGGAACTCCATGTAACTTCACTATCTCCATTATGTACAAGTTGGCATAGTCTGCCCTCGAATGAGAAACCTTGACGAGAATGAAGTGTGCTAATTTTGTTATCCTATCTATAATGACCCAAATGGAATCTTGTTGCCTTCGGGTACGAGGCAAACCCACCACAAAATCAATATTCACCTCTTCCCACTTCCAAGTGGGAATTGGTATATCTTGCAAGAAGCTTCCCGGCCTTCGGTGCTCAACCTTAACTTGTTGGTAGTTGGGATATTTGGCTATAAATTCTGCAATATCCCTTTTCATATCATTCCACCAATAGACTTCATATAGATCACGGTACATCTTGGTGGCTCGCGGATGAATAGAATACCGAGAACTATGAGCCTCCTCTAAAATTTGCTCTTTCTAACCATCAATATTTGGAACACATAATCGACTTTTGTAGCTAAGTACCCCATCTCCCCTTTTGGGAGAAATCCTCAATGGACTTCTTGAGTAAAAACTCTTTCAATTCCATCAATAAAGGATCAAGATCTTGTTTAGACTTCACATCCACAACAAAGGACGATTCGGAGCCATGATGAACCATGAAACCACTCTTGGTGGAGTCCACTAGTTGGACACCAAGTCGGACCAATCTATGCACATCACGGACTAACTCTTTCTTTTCATCTTCTATATGAGAACCACTACCCATGGACAATCTACTAAGTGCATCCGCTACAACATTAGCTTTGCCAGGGTGGTAAAGGACTTGAAAAGTCCTAACCACCTTGTTTGTCGGAGATTCAAATCTTTTTAACTAAACACATATTGGAGACTCTTGTAATCGGTGAAGACATCCACATGGACCCCATACAATTAATGTCACCATATTTTCAAAGCAAACACAACCGCCGCTAATTCAAGATCATGGGTTGGATAACTCTTCTCATGTGCCTTAAGTTGCCTTGAAGCATATGCAATCACCTTACCAAGTTGCATGAGTACACATCCCAACCCTACTCTAGAGGCGTCACAATACACCACGAACCCATCTGTACCCTCTGGTAAGGTCAAAATCGGAGAGAAAGTAAGTCTATCTTTCAACTCATGGAAGTTTTTTTCACAAGCCTCCAACCACTCAAAGTTAGCTTTCTTTTGAGTCAAAGCCATCAACGGAGACGCAATGGAGGTAAACCCCTCAAAAAACCTCTTATAGTAACCGGCCAAAGCCAAAAAGCTTCTAACATCGAAAGGAATTAGAGGTCTAGGAAAAATCTTGACCTCATCCATCTTCTTAGGATCTACCTCAGTACCCTCTCTTGACACAATATGACCGAGGAAAGCTACGGACCTTAACCAAAATTCACACTTGCTAAACTTTGAAAAAAGTTGTAGGTCCTTAAGAACATGCAATACAATCCTCAAGTGGTCCATATGTTCATTCTCACTCCTTGAGTAGATCAAGATATCATCGATAAACACAATCACAAACATCTCTAGTTTTTTCCTAAACACTCTATTCATTAGGTTCATAAATGTCATCGGGCCATTTCTCAACCCAAACGACATAACCACAAATTCATAGTGACCATACTGGGTCCTAAGGTCGTCTTGGGAATATTAGGTCCTCTCATCCTTAGTTGGTGATAACCAGAACGAAGATCAATTTTGGAGAAATAGTTAGCCCTTTGAAGTTGATCAAACAAGTCATCAATTCTCGGAAGGGGATATGTATTATTAATGGTCACTTTGTTCAATTAGAAATATTCAATACACATGTGCATTCTAAGAGATCCATCCTTCTTCCTAACAAAAAACACCGGAGAACCCTCTGGAGAGATATTCGATCGGATAAAATCCTTGTCTAACAAATTGCTTAGTTGCTCTTTCAACTCGGCCGGAGCCATTCTATAAGGAGGAATGGAGATAGCTTGTGTATCTGGTAAAAGATCAATGCCAAAATATATTTCCATCTCGGGAGGAATACCGGACAAGTCATCGGGGAAAACTTCCGGAAATTGATTCACTACTGAAACTGACTCTAGAGGAGGGGTTTTGGACTCAACATCTATAACCCTAAAAAGATGGTAAATACACCCTTTGGAGATCATTTTCCTAGCTTTGAGGCAAGAAACAAATTGACCTCTATTGACGCATAACATGCATGCAACCAATCCATACTTAAAATCACATCAAAGTCTAACATATCAACTATACCAAATCCATCAAACTAACTTTATAGGACAAAGAAATGGTACAACTTCTATAGAATATTTTAGCCACCACCGAGTCACCAACCGGGGTAGAAACTAAAAAAGGCTCTACTAACACTTTGGGGAGTATTTCAAACTTCATGGCCACAAAAGGTGTAACAAAGGACAAAGTGGCACCGGCATCTAAAAAGGCATATACATCAATATAAAATACTTTTAACATACCAATCACTACATCCGGGGAGCTCTCTTAGTCACCTCGGGATTGAAGAGCATAAAACCGGTTTTACTTTTGCGCATTGGAGTTGGAACCGCTTGGAGGAGCTTGTTTATATTCCCTTCCCTTAACCTTGATCATATGACAATCCCTCATCTTGTGTCCACTCTTTCAACAACCATAGCACCTATCCGAGCCAACTAAGCATTTTTCCCCATGTTTTCTACCATATTTTGAACAATTAGGCCTAGCAACATAAGAACCACCACTATTACTTGCTTGAGGTTTAGGGTTAAGCACCCTATCATTATTGACCCTTGGGGGTTCATTAGAGGAGCCTTGGTTTGAGAACCTTTGGTTGAACCTTGCTCGATCTCGTCAATCGGACCTAGCATTGAAGAAATTCTCATCACCGGTTCTATTTCTTTTCACCTCCCTATTCTTGTCTTGGAGTTTCTCTTCTTCTATTTGTTGAGCATACACCATGAGACGCGAGATATCCATATTATCATGAAGCATTGCCGAACGACATTATTTTCTCACCTATGTAGACACACCCGTCAAATACCTACTCATCATATCCCTTGAGTCCGCCACCAAAGCCGGAGCATACTTGGACAATTGGGTAAAATTTAGAGAATATTCTTGAACACTCATACCTTCTTGCCAAAGGTTAACAAATTCTTCCACAGTAGCTTCTCTCAACGCTCGAGAAAAGAACATATTAAGGAACGCCAATTTGAACACTTCCCAATCTATTGGGCCTGCTCCTACCGGCCTATTGTTCTTCCATTGAGTATACAAAACTTGAGCCACACTCTTCAATTGGTAGGCGACCAACTCCACTTTCTCTACCGTAGTCACCCCCTTAACATCAATTATCTTATAAACCTCATCAAAAAATTCTTGAGGATCCTCTCCAACTTTGGAACCAAGAAACATGGAAGGGTTCATTCTAGTAAAATCCCTCAATCTAGAAGCCGTGGAATTCACATTAGTTTTCATAGGAGCAATAATCTTTCTATTGGCTTCAGTTGTCACAACTTGAGCCAATAATTGGATAGTAGACCTAAACTCTGCATGGGCCACATTCTCCATAACGGGATCAACCGGAGCTTGGTTAATTTAGAGAACTTGATTACCTTGAGGAACTCCTTGATTCACATTCTCCTCTTCCACCCTTATTACGTTAGCCCATCCTGTATTCATTTCCTGAAAACAGAATAGAGGGATTAAGAGAGAGAATTCTATAGAGCTAAACTATAAGGCACGACTTAAGAGTAATGAAAGAAGTGAAATTTCCTAAACATCGTATAGCCTCCCACACATAAATGTGGCGCGCTTCACACTTATGAACAAGACTCTACTAGACGTGGCTCTGAGACATCATCCTAGAATCATTCTAAACCTTTTTCTCTGATTACCAAGTTTGTCATGACCCAAGGGTACCCTCTAGACGTAACATAGAACATAGGACCCCGAAAGGAACCATGTAAGCCATTTAGCATATCATAACATAAGTAAAGAACAATAAAGAGTAAAAATACATTTCAAGTCTTAAATTTTTGTATAAAAGTAAGAGGAAGTCCATATTTGTCACAATTAGACATTTATTAATATCGAAAACTCAAATAGGGTCACATCCCTTAACAACATAGTTCTCAAATGAAAGTACAAGAAAGGAAACAAGAAAATCATCACCCATCCTGGAACCATGAGGACTCACCAATTAGCAAGGAGAATAGTCAATTAGAGATTTGCACAAGAAGGATGTCACCTCAAACACCGAAACCTATACTTATAGAAAAATGTAGAGAATATTGGTTTGTACAAAAATTACAATATGTATGATAGCCATCCAAGAAATCCATGCTAAAATGGACATTTTAGTTGAAAACCATGCACTTTACAAAGTTAAGATTCACCATGAAGATTAGTGTAAAAGCATATGACTTAAGCATATTCAACATATAGACTATCACATCATAATGGAAACTCACCATAAATACTCACAAAGCATATTTGTGCAATGCATGAATAAGATTCCATAATCCTACCCATACTAAGGAAAACTTCATGAGTAACTATAATTCATAATTCTTACTATTGTTCATACTATCATAGTGAGATTAGCCTTAACTGACATAGACCATGTGAGCTAAATATAGAATCCGGTGTCTATCCCACACCGAAAATGGGTTGTTCTACTTGCCTAAGGTAGAACTAAACTCTTAGCTAAGGTGGATCCACTAGCTAAAGACCTATGTAGGCACATAGTTTATGGGATAAGAAGATTGCTTCTAGAAATCCGGACTCAACTAAGGTAGAAGGTTTCCATCTCATGAGATACCTACTTTGGGGAACCCGGACTAAACAAAGGTATAAGGAAACTATTTGGAAAGCCGGACTCAACTACTGTATAAGCTTTCATTGGGAAACCGGACTCAACTATCGTACAAGATTCCATCTCATATTCATATCCACTCGGTGCTAAACATTATTTCCCATAGATTATAATTTAAGTCTTGACTTAAGTGCATATTCATGGAAATGTGTCTTGAAACTCAATCCAATAAACAATTCATACTATAGCTCATAGTTGCAAGAGGTGAGACTTGTCTTCTAATCTTTACAATTACTACATGTGACAAACCTTTCACATCATATCATATTAAACCAAAAGTGTGTACATGAGAATAATCATCCAATCGACACAACAATTAGGTCATAATCGTATTCACTTCACTCTCAAAGTTATCTAAACTCATATACATAACCCTCATAAGCATAAATACTTTTCATGTTTTTCCCCTCAAGGACCATAGATCACATTCAATCAACATATCTAGAATTACTACATTATACATTAATGATAACATGATTCAATTACTATCATTACTATAAGCATGATTTCATAGTACTGTTTGTTCTACAATTCACCCATACTTTTATATCTGATTTGGGAAATTTGTGAATTCATGGGTTCTTGGGGTATTCATCATATATCAACCATAAATAATTAGTTCAATCATAATCCATCATAAATCAACCATTAAAAATGTTTTTAGAAATAACCCACAAGATTGAAGATAAACCTTAACTTTGGGGAATTCACTAGTTTTGAAATTAAATTTGGAGGGATTCCTTGTATGGAAATTATGCAAGGATGAAAGATTATCATACCTTGGTAATAATTCTTCAAAGAAATTGACTGAAAAAGCCTTGATTCTTCAAGCCCTAGCTCCAATTTTTACTCTTATTCTTCCTTGAGTTCTAGAGAGAGTAATTTTGTCTAGGAGATCAACTTTGCAGTTTTGATTTGGGTTTTTTGAAAATATGAAGTAATTTGGTGTATTTTGACTTAAAATGCCTTATATAGTTGTTTAAAAATAATACGAAATGACTTCACTTTGATAGGGCTGAAAAAGGAAATAACAAAAATAACCCTCACTTTAAGTGAGCTTACCAGGTGCCATGAGAGGCCCCACGAGCCGTGGTTCCTCTCTTGGTCTTGGGGCAGTATCTAGGCATCTTATGCTTTAAGCTCACATGCCCAAGGCAACTCCAGGAAGGCCTCCACGAGTTGTGGTCAAGACCA
Organism: Solanum gracilifrons; assembly: GCA_029582605.1. Taxonomy (NCBI): domain Eukaryota; kingdom Viridiplantae; phylum Streptophyta; class Magnoliopsida; order Solanales; family Solanaceae; genus Solanum; species Solanum gracilifrons. The sequence goes on from JAJOOH010018037.1 coordinate 18,164, forward strand.
TGAGCCGTGGTCCCTCTCGTTGACCTTGAGGCAGTGACTAGGCCACTTGCTTGCCACCCTCACACACCCAACTCTTCTTCATGAGCCGTGGTTTTCAACACGAGCCATGAAGTGGCTCGTGAAGGAGAGCCTGTTTTGGGTAGATTTTGGGGAGCTCACTTTCTAGGCTACCACGGACCGCACCACGATCCGTGGTCCCCACCATGAGTCATGGAGGTAGTCGTGGTCACTAGGGCAGTGTCTAGGGGAGAGTGGACTGTTTTGGTACTCTCCTTGGCCCTTGCCCACCTCCCTGACTCTTACCCTCTCGTTTTAGTTCTAGTTTAGTCTACAATTTTCCAGAATATTAAACCTTATTGGAAGGATAATTTTCTTAGACATAATCTTGATGTCATGCATATTGAAAAGAATTATTTTGATAATTTGTTCATTACTATAATGGATGTGACTGGCAAGAGAAAAGATAATGTCAAGGCTAGACTTGATTTACCAGAACAATGTAGACGACTAGAGTTGTATTTACAGGAGTCTGCCAAAAACAAGTTACTTAAGTTTATGTTACTAGATCGATGGGATCTGTTATTAGAATATAGGAGTACTGATGAAAAATTTAAAAATAGTAGTGAGATTGGGAAGATGGCTTGCGCATCAGAAAAGGGAGGGTCTTTGCACACTGGTGGAGCTATTAGTCAGGTTACTCGGAAGGAAAGAATGGTATACTTTCTTAATCTAGTATAATAATTTTTTTGTTTTTGATATGTAGTTTTTGGAGATAAATGAAATCAAATTTTGTATATGTTTTTGCAGGAAAAAGAGTTGGGTAGGCCGGTAGATATATAAGAGAAATTTAAGGTTACTCACGGAAAGAAGAGTACAAACCCCACAGAAGAAGAAAGATGGATTGAGCCACGTGCTTAAGAGACATATGTACGGACTTCATTCAAACTATTATTTTTTTCTTTTCCTTGTATATATTACATTCATATTCTTAGAGTTCTTTGTTTAAATTACAGGATAGGTTTAAACGAATATCTCAGGAATATCGTAGTAATATACCCCTTGAGAGTCAGGACATACCACTTACACAAGAAGAAAAAGAGAATCTTTGTAAACAAAGTGCCGGTGAACCGATTAGAGGTTCACTCTACATGTTAACTGAAAAAGTGTATCAGAAGAACTCTTGGTATTGTGGTTCATCATCCTCAAGCTTCGATGGTGGGAATAGAGAGACAATATCTGCAATGGGGAGCAAGATATCTTATCTCAATGCTGAGCTTTCTTGTTTAGCCGATAGAGAGAAGAAAGAGAGATGAGGAGAGAAAAGGAGATTGCGGCAGCAACGGAGGCAAAGAACAAGACGTATTCAGCGCTTCAGGCCCAACTAACGTTTCTTTTTTAATAAGGAAAACTTATTCCTCCATGTACGGCCAGCAGTGATGGATCTGATCAGGAGGGTGATGAGAATGATAAGTCTGATAAGGAGAGTGAGAGTGATGAGGAGTAGTTGTATCTATTTGACATTTTTGACTTCTATAATTTTTGAATTATTTGATCGTATTTTAGTTTAATTTGAAGTTGGATGAAGATTATTTTAAAGTAATTTAATCTATATGTTGAAAAAAAATTAGTTTATTTTGAAGTTGGATGAAGTTTATTTTAAAATTGGATGAGGTTTATTTTGAAGTAGTTTAATGTATATGTTGAAAATCTTATGTTGGCAACTCTTTGGGCTGTTTTGGTATAAATATGCAGGTGGGCAACTAAAATTGCAGCAATTTGCTGCCAGTTTGTAGCAGAAAACAAACATCCGGAAGTCAGAATCTAAAAAAAAAAAACGACCTCTAGAGGTCAAAATCTCAAAAAAAAATAAAAAAATACCGGCATCTGGAGGTCAGAATCTCAAATATAAATAAAATAAAAAATACCGACCTATAGAGGTTGGAATTTAAAAATTAATATTAAAGTATACCGACTTCAAGAGGTCGGAAATATTTAAAAAAATTAAAATTAACAAATACCGACCTCCGAATGTCGGTATTTCAAAATATGAGAAATAAATATTTTGAATTCAGAAGACGGAAATAATAAAAATAAACAAATAAACAAATATATAAAAGAGAACAGGAAGTCGGAGAATAAAAGAATGAATTTTCTTACTTAAAATTAAAACTAACCTCGAGATTCAGTATTTGGTCGATATTTCAGGGAATACCAACCTCTAGAAGTCGGTATTTGTAGGTCTGTATTCATTGTTTTTTTAGTGGTGAACCGCAATGAACAGTTCACATAGTCACATCGTCAAGTAACAGGTTCATGGAATGTAATTGTCCATACTTAGTCGTTTTATTTGGTTCGACTCATGTTTCTCTATTCCCAGACATGTATGCATACAATGGATCCATTAACAAGCATATATTACACAAATGATAAGTCGAGCCATCACCTACCCTTATTTCACAGGACGGGGCTTTCCCCCCATAGTACATATCATATTTAACAACTAGGAGTACTTATACAACCGTCCCTTTTTCCGTGCACGAAGGCCTAAATATGAATTCTACCGTCAATTAGTAATATATTTCGTAGTGGGCACGAATTTAGGACTACTCAAGTAAGTAAACCTAGCCTACCTAGGAGCCAAGCAGTTGCAGAGGAATTATAGGTCCAACCCTGGCTTTCGGACAACGAGACGATGGATTTTTGCCGGGAATCAGTGAGTTGTCATCAACCCTGTGCTAGAAATCTATTTCTCCTTCCTTCCCAAGCCTAGAGAAGTCTTCTGTGGGTTTTTTGGGGTGATCCTCGCCTCTTTTGGTACTTAGGTAAAAAGGAGGAAATAGGACTTTGCGTTATTAACTTCTGCCCCTGACCATCCCGCCATAGCTCTCCCATCCTGCTAGAGCTACGGCACCAACCCACCCTAGCGGGACAATGGGGCCCAGTTACTCACGACGCTTTGCCCTTCATAAGTAACAACGGTTCGGGTAGTTACAGTTAGCTGGGGGCATGTCCTAGCAACTCAACGCAGTTAGTGGCTTTTCAGACATAGTAGTAGATTTAGCTTGACTTGTTAAGTGCTTGTTTTAGTCATCACTAAACTCTTTTTATATGATTGACATTTAGACTATTTGGGTCTTTTCCCCTCTTCAAATATCGATTGATTTTGCTTCTACATATTTCATGCTTTACTTACTTATTTTTAGTATGCTTACGATATGCCAGACTCATGGTTAGCTTGGGGTCATTGGTGATCGTAGGTCCCGTGTTACGTCAAGGGGGTAGCCTCGGAGCATGACACATTCTGCTGTTATTTCTTAAGGGTATTTGGGTCTTTTCCTATGTATTAAAGTCCTTCATTATGTTATTTCTATTTATAAGTCCTATAACTACCCTTCTACTCCTAAAATTTCACCAATAGTTTCATTCACTCAAATCACCAAATTCTTTGTAGGGTTTTCTTCAAAGTCTCTCTCAAGATAAAAGAAAAGAAAGTTAGGGTATCCTAATCAAGTTTCCTTTTTCTCCATCCCTTTGGACATTGAATAGCATGGTATGTAGGGTTTCATCAATGGGTTATATTCACCCATTGAGCCCCAAAGATTTCTTAATTCTTCAAGTTCAGTTTC